>JAJOOD010020776.1:0-49716 GCA_029582525.1 Solanum tacnaense | reverse complement strand
TGAGAGAAAATGTGTCTAAGTATGGGAGAGGTGTTTTGGGAAATGTTTTAGAGATGGGAATTGAACTAATGGTATATAGGAAATAACATATGCCCTTTGGAAAAATGGTCCAACACTTAGAAAAAAAAGTGAGGCGGGTGAACAGTAAAAACGCGTACTGGAAATTGCCTTTCCTGCCGGACAGATTTTACGAAAATAGGCATAACTTCTTCGTCCGAACTCCAAATGAGGTGAAACGAAGTGCGTTAGGTAGCTAACTCAAAGGGATTTCCATGGATATGTTATTAGTCACCCAATAATTTGTGTGCTAGGAGATATGACCCTCCAAAGTAGACCCTCGAAAAAGGCTTCACTTGGAAATTTCGGATTTCGATACGGTTGCTCTAAAATTTGGGTTAGACCCATTCCCCACTCAATTTGACCCCCTAAACGAGAATATGAAGTCAGATTTTCAAAAAACGAAATGGATTTTTTTATAAATAGCTAAACAAGTTTCCGGTAACTTCCGAAGCACATTTTGAAGAACTTTTTGGGTCATTTCAGTCATCATGATCCATGTTCCGACCTTGAATCCTTCCTGACGTTGGATAGTTTGGACAGAAACCTCCTCCCCAATTTGCTAAGAAATGCACTTCTTCATTGAACATAGCTTCAAAGTGCGCTTCATCAGGACTTACTCCACTAACTCCAACAATATTCACAGCCTTAGAACTGCTTCCCAAGACATGTTTCGTCACTAGGTCCATTTAGGTCATCTTCTTGGCCCTTTTTCCATCTCGTTCTTGGTTCATTTCCGATTGCTCCTTTGTCATCCTGAAGTTCAAAGTAGACACCCGATCTTCCCTAGTGTAATAAGATCGATTATTTTTTGGCATCTCATCAAAAGGGTAGATGTTATGTCAAACAGTTGTTGCATGATTCCTCCTCGAATTAGCTGGTCTGCTACACCATTGTTGACTGAGTCAAGGCTCTAGTAGAAGTATTGTAACAACACATTGTTCGGTAGTCTGTGAGTTGGACATTGGTGCACCATCTTCTGAAACCTTAACCATGTCTCATGAATAGGTTCATCATCAACTCGCTTAATGTTCCGAATATAATCCCTCAACTTCAGAATCTTCAAGGTAGGGAAAAACCTTACATAAAATGCATCAGTGTGCTCCTCCCAAGAAGTAAATGTTCCCTTTGTAAACCAACCAACCACTTCGTTGTCTCCCCATTTGAGAAAAGGGAAACAAACAAAGTCAGACCGACTCCTGAGTGACGTTATTGAAATAGAATGGCCCACACACATCCATAAAGTTTAGGATGTAGTCATGAGGGTCCTCGTGTCATGACCCAGGGGTACCCCCTAGATGTAACTTGGCGTATAGAATCCAGAAGGAGTCCATACAAGCCACTTAGCTATGATAACATAAGAAATAGAACAGTAAGAGTAAATATAGTCCTAGTCCAAAACATTTTATAAAATGAATAGCGGAAGTTTAAGCTTTTATCTCATCATAGCCATCTAATAGAATAGAATGAAATCGGGCCATAGCCCATACATCATGTTCTAAAGAGAAATACAAGAAATGGAAGTAAACAATAAAACTCCATCCTCAAAGCATGAGGACTCACAAAAACTTGTGAATCAATAAAATCACCAACTAGCCACGAAACTGAGCACTCTGAATATCACACCCTACAATTGGGGAATAATGTAGGAAAGAGTCTGCGTTAGTACAAAACAATATACCAAGTATGATAGCCATGCATAAAACATTAAAATCATAGTGAAAATGACATTTCATTTCAGAACATGCAATTGACAAAGTTAAAACATAATATGAAAGAGTTACAAAGCATGTCATAAATCGTGGTGAATGCAAACTAACATCTTCGTTAAAACATTTTAACTCATATGCGATACTTCTTGATATAACCTTAGTTCATTTTTACTTGTGGGGAATTAGCCTTAACCGATATTGAGACCATGTGAGCTATAACATGGAATCCAGTGTCTACCCCCACCGAAAAGATGTGTCCTTCTTGCCGAAGGTAGAACCTTGAACATATATCTTTAGTGGACCCACTAGCCAATATACCTATGTAGGGAAATAGTTATGGGATAAAGGGATTGCTACTAGAAACCCAGCCTCTACTAGCGGGGGAGCTTCAATCTCATGATATTAATTTGGAAACCCGGCCTCTAGTACGAGAGAGCTTGCATCTCACTATCAATATCCACTCGGCGCTAAGCATAAATTTCCATGGAATAGTCATTTCTTACCTGAATTTATTACTCATGAAAAGGTGCCCTTGGGCAACCTATTCAAGCTGGTTTCATTAAGATAGCTCCTAGCCTTTGATTCAATTAGGTGAGAAAGCATTTCAACCTAAGAACCCTTTCTATGTGAGAAAACCTTTCACATCATGCTAGTATATGTTTTAGTGAGAATATCCTTTCACAACACAACATCATCATTATATTTTTGTATTTTACTCTCAAAGCACCCATAAAACATTTGCATAGATTTCATAAACAATGCATAAGTCCATAATTTACCTCATTGAGGTCAAAACACAACTTCAACCATCAACTCTTAGAAAACATGGGTAGATATGAATTTCATCATAAATTCATGTAAAACTAGTATTACATGCTTAATTCCATAAAACTCTTTCCTGAAGATAAAAACCCCACAACATATGGTTCAAAACTTGTAAGGAGAGGGATCACATGGGTTCATGGGGGAATTCATCATAAAAGCATTGCAATTCATCAATTCATGCATAGAAGATTATAATTAAATCATTTATATCAATAATGATAAGAAACTATGCTAATTGAAGAAAACCCGTACTTAATTGGGGAATTCTACTATTTGAAATAGAGGAATTTGGGAATTCCATGGATTAAAGGAATCTATGGATGAAAATTGTCATACCTTGAGTCCAAATTCTAGCCTTCAATGGAGGAATTGGAACCTTATCTTGAAACCCTAGGTGAATCCTTCTTCTTCTTCTTCTTCAAGTTTCTAGATAGAAAATATTTGGAGAGGAATTGGTTTCTTTTGGTAATTCGGAAGAATGAAATAAGTGGGGTGAATTTGTGGGTTAAAACACTTATATAAGGGTTCTAAATGTACGCAAAATGACATAATATATGAATTAATTTATTAGGTAAAGACCCAAATAACCCTGAAAATAACTGACAATACCCACCCACGACCCACCATTGACGGACCATGGTCAGGACGACAGACCGTCTTGCACGGCCGTCGTTACTGGTTAGAGAGTTTGGTCCTACCTACGACTCTTGGAGCACGAGGCGTGGAACCATCGATGACTCGTGGGTCCAGCCATGGTTCATGGCCTAGACAGACTTCTGGGGAACCCTCTTTACAAACCCACCTACGGCTCGTGGTTCGACCCACGGTTCGTGATTGGGTCTTCATGGATGGCACCGGTGAGTCTTGAATTTTGCTAGGTTTCCCTCTTTCGAATCCGAGGGGTTACAATATCTACCACTTGGGATAATTCGTCCTCGAATGAGATTTAAACTGGTTCTAAAAGAGTAGGAGAGGAACTATTAACTAAACCTATAATGCAATGCTTACAATAAAGGAGGACCTATCGACTCCAAGTTAGGACGTTCTCAAAACATCATATGAGGGGTAAAACTAACTCTATCATCCCATCATGCATGCAATGCACATATATAAGGAGGAAACATCAACTCCAAGCTCAACATACTCAAATTCATCATAAGGAAGTAGGAACCCAATATGCATGAAATTTCAAAATTTCCCATGTTCAAGGAGGAACTACCTTCTCCAAGCTAAAAGCATGCTCAATACAATCTCATGGAGCTCATATGCAATTTATTCTCAACAAGTAAATCTAAAGCATGCTCATCTCATGAAGTATATAGGCAACTCATACTCAATGCACAACAACATGAGGAAAATCAATCATATAAACTCATTTTCTTTCAAATGACAAGTTTTCATCAACATGCATTACCTAAGGAAATCATGGAAACACATAAAAATAGATGACTCCTAAAGCAAGGACAACTCAAGACGAACACATTACCTCAAACTAGAATAGGAGTAGAAAGAAAAAGATAAGGATAGTGGGACATCATATCGGCCTCGGCCTCCCAAGTAGCACCCTCAACTAATTGATTCCTCCACAAAACTTTCACATAAGTTATCTCCTTGTTTCTCAACCTCTTAACTTGTTGATCCAAAATCTAAACTAGAACTTCGTCATATGAAAGACTAATATCAACTCCCAACCCTTCTTGGGGAAAAATGGATGTTGGATCTCCAACACTTTTCTTAAGCATAGAGACATGGAAAACCAGATGCACCGATGTCAACTCATTGGGAAATCCAGATCATAAGCAACCTTACCAACACACCACAATATCTGATATGGGCCTACATTTCGGGGACTAAGATTCCCTTTTTTACCAAATCTCATTACACCCTTCATAGGTGAAATTTTCAAGTAAACCCAATCGTTAACATCAACTCTAGATCCCTTCTTCTCACATCGGCATACGATATTTTACTACTTTGAGTCGTTCTCAACCTCTCTCTAATGAGTTGAACATTCAATAGCCTCATAAACTAGCTCAGGACCTATTAGTGTAACTTCACCCAACTCAAACCATCCTATGGGAGATCTATTCCTCCTACCATATAAGGCCTCAAATGGAACCATACTGATACTTGTGTGATAACTGTTATTGTAAGCAAAGTCAATTAATGGACAATGTTCATCCCAATTGCCCTTAAAATCGATCACACAAGCCTTTAACGTGTCCTCCAAATTCTGGATCATATGGTCCACTTTCCCATCGATTTGTGGATTAAAAGTCATGCTAAGCTTAACCTTGGTGCCAAGTCCCTTTTGGAATGACTTCCAAAACTGAGAAGTGAATTGGGTACCATGATCGAAATTAATGGACAAAGGCACTCCATGTAGCCTTACCATTTCTCTTAAGTACAACCTTCAATAGTTCTCCGCCGAGTAGGAAACCTTAACGGGAAGGAAATGAGCCGATTTCATCTTCCAATCTACTATCTCCCAAATAGAGTCATGTTGGCGCTCGGTGCGTGGCAAACCAACTATAAAGTCCATAGTCAAGTTTTTCCACTTTCAAGTAGGAATACCAAAATTTTGGGATAGACCGCGCTGTCTCTGATGCTCAACCTTCACTTGTTTGTGATTTAAACACTTAACAACAAATCTGTAATATCCTTCTTCATCCCATTCCACCAATACACTTCCCGTAAATCATGGTACATCTTGGTGGCTCCCAGGTGAATTGTATACCGTGAACTATGAGATTCTGTCAAAATGTGTTTCCTCAAGTCATCCACATTTGGAATACATAATCTACCTTGGTATCAAAGTACCCCATATACCCCTTGGGAGAAAGCCTCAATGGATTTCTTAAGCACCGCCTCTTTTAATTATACCAAAATTGATCAAGACCTTGCTTGACTTTCACATTCGCCAAAAAATACGATTCGGAACAGTTGTGAACCATAATGCCACCCTTGGTGGAGTCCACTAAAATAACACCTAATCGAGCCAATCTATGCACATCTCGAACCAACTCTTTATTTTTTTCTTCAATTTGACCAACACTACCCATAGATAACCGACTAAGAGCATCCACTACAACATTAGCTTTACCAGAGTGATAAAGAACATTCATGTCGTAATCTTTCAATAACTCAAGCCAGCTTCCTTGGTGAAGAATTAGATCCTTTTGGTTAAAGACATATTGCAAGCTCTTGTAATCGGTAAACATATCTACAAGTACTCTATACAAATATTGTCTCCAAATCATTAAGGCAAAAATGACCGCCACTAACTAAAGGTTGTGAGTAGGATAATTCTTCTCATGGATTTTAAGTTGCCTTAAGTCATATACAATTACTTTACCAATTTGCATAAGCACACACCCTAGTCCAATTCTTGAGGCATTACAATAAACCACAAAACCATCCGTCCTTTCTAGTAAGGTCAAAACTGGAGCAGAAGTAAATCTATTTTTCAACTCATAGGAACTCTTCTCACATGCTACCAACCATATGAACTTAGCCTTCTTTTGAGTCAAAGCCGTCAAAGGAGAGGCAATTGAAGAGATACCCTAAACAAACCTTCTATAGTAATCAGCCAAACCCAAGAAACCTCTAATATCCGAGGGAGTGAGAGGTCTAGGCTAACTCTTTACTGCATCCGTCTTCTTAGGATCTACCTCAATACCCTTACTTGAAACAATATGACCAAGGAAATCTACAGACCTTAACCAAAATTCACATTTGCTAAACTTTGCAAAAAGTTATAGGTCCTTAAGAATTTGAAGTACAGTCCTCAAATGATCAATATGCTACTTCTTACTCCTTGAGTAGATCAAAATATCATCAATGAACATAATAAAAAATATGTCAAGGTATTCTCTAAATACCCTATTCATCAAATCAATAAACTCAGCCGGAGCATTAGTCAACCCAAATGACATTACAAAAAACTTATAATGACCATACTGAGTTAAAAAAGCCATATTTGGAATGTCATCATCTTTCACATCAATTGGTTATAACCCAATCGGAGATCAATCTTAGAGAAATAACTTGTCCCTTGAAGTTGGTCAAACAAATCATTTATTCTTAGGAGAGGACACTTGTTATTAATAGTCACTTTTTTCAACTGTCGATAATAGATGCCATTCGGAGAGAACGACCCTTGTTTCTCACAACAAAAATCTAGAGAACCCCATGGAGAGATACTCGATCGGATGAAACCCTTATCCAACAAGTCCTTCAACTCTTTAAGCTCTGTCGGAGCCATACTATATGGAGGAATACAAATAGGTTGCGTATCAGGAGAAGGTCAATACCGAAGTCTATTACCCTATCGAGAGGAATAACGGGTAAGTCATCTAGGAACTCTTGAATAGACTCATTGACAATGAGGACCGACTCGAGAGAAGGGGTTTCAGAATCTACATTCCTCACCCTTACTAGATGGTAAAACAAACCTTTTGGAATCATCTTACTAGCTTTAAGATAAGAAACAAACTTACCCTTAGGCATATAATTTCCCCCCTTCCAATCAAGGATAGGCTCATCTGCGAACTGAAACTTGACTACACAAGTTCTACAATCGATAGAAGCATAACATGAGTGCAGCCAATCCATCCCAATAATCACATCAAAATCTAACATATCAAGCTCTACCAAGTCAACAAGAGTAACTCTATTGGTCAAGGAGACGAGACACTTTCTATAGACCCTTTGAGCCTCAACAAAATCACCAACAGGAGTAGAGACAGAAAAAGGTTCTAATAACATATGCGGGAGCACATCAAACTTCATAGCCACATATGGCATGACAAAAGACAAGGTAGAACCGGGATCAAGTAAAGCATATAAATCATGTTGAAAAACATTCAACATATCGGTAACCATATCCGGGAAACTCTCTTGTTCACCTCTACTCTAAAGAGCATATAAGTGATGTCCATAGGATCATTGAGACCCGCACCACTAGTAGTAGATTGCTTGCCCTCTCTTCCCTTAGCCATAAGCATTGGACAATCCCTCATTTTGTGACCACTCTTATCACAACCGAAGCAACCATTTGTATCGACTAGGCACTTACGATCATGCTTCCTTCCACACTTAGTGCAATTAGACCTAGGAAATGAAGATCCACTACTATTACCTCCTTGAGGCTTAGGGTTAGACACCCTATATTGGTTGAACTTAGGAGGAGCATTGGAGGAACCTTGATCGAAAAACCTTTCTCGGAGTCTTGGACGACATTGTCCATCAGACCTTGTGTTAGAGAAATTACCATTACTGGTCTTTGCCCTTTTTGCCTCCCTAGACTTTTCCTTGACTTTCTCCTTCTCAATTTTTTGTGCATATACCATGATATGAGAGATGTCCATATCATTAATGAGCATTGCGGTTCAGCACTCCACAACATCCATTTTGAACACCCCAAAACAAACTTACTCATCTTGGCTCTAGAATCAGCAACCATTGTTGGAGCATATTTGGACAATTGAGAAAACTTTAGAGCCTATTCCCTCACACTCATACCCGATTATGAACTCAAGCACCTTGGCTTCCCTCATCCCAAGGGAAAAGAACCTATCAAGAAACGCGGCCTTAAGCTTATCCCTATAAAGAGGACCCACATCTTTCGATCTCCCTTCTTTCAATTGATTATACCAAATTTGAACCAGACCTTTAAATTGATAAGCGGCCAATTCTGCCTTTTCCACCGGCATAACTCCTATGATCATCAACACCTTATAGACCTTATCGATAAACTCTTGAGGATCCTCCTCAACTTTGGAACCATGAAACTTTAGAGGGTTCATCCTTTTGAAGTCCCTCACTCTTGAAGTCACCAAATTAACATTTGACCTTGCGGTAACCAAAACCTGCCTATTGGCTTGGGCCATCACAGATTGAGCCAACACTTGAAATTTAGCCCTAAACTCCGCATTAGAAACATGCTCGGCCAAAGTATCGACCGACAATTGAGGAGCTAGGGGAAGAGCTTCTTGTTCTGCATTCTACCTCACATTCCTGCTAGCATACGCTCTTCGGGTAGCCATATCCTGAAGAACATAGGATTATGATTATGAGAGAGACCATATAGAGTTAAAATCTATTGCGCGACTTAAGAGTAACGAAAGAAATGGAGTTTCCTAATCATCTGGTAGCCTCTCATTCATAAATATGGAACGCTTTACACTCATGAACATGACTTTACTAGACGTGGTTTATGAGACATCCTAGGACCATTCTAAACCTTGTGCTCTGATTACAATGTTTGTCACGACCTAGGGGTACCCCCTAGATGTAACATGACATATAAAACTACGAAGGACTACATACAAGGCACTTAGCTCTCATAACATAAGGAATAGAAAAATAAGTGTAAATATAGTCCATGGCCAAAACATTTTATAGAATGAAAAGCAGAAGTCTAAACTCTTGGCTCATCATAGTCATCTAATAAAATAGAATGAAATTGGGCCTAGTCCATACATCACATTCAAAAGATAAATACAAGAAAAAGAACTAAACAATAAAACATCATCCTCGAAGCATGAGGATTCATTAAACCTCGGGAATCAATGAAATCACCAACTAGCCACGAAACTGAGCACCCTAAATATCGGACCCTACATTTGGGGAAAATGTAGGCAAGAGTATGCATTAGTACAAAACAATGTACCAAGTATGGTAGCCATGCATAAAACATTTAAATCATGCTAAACATGACATTTCATTTCATAACATGCTATTAACTAAGCTAAAACATAATATGAAAGAGTTACAAAACATAAGTCATAAATCATGGTCAATGCAAGCTAACTTCTTCTTTAAAACCTTTGAACTCATATGTGATACTTCTTAAAGTAATCTTATTTCATTCTTACTTGTGGGGAATTAGCCGTAACTGACATTGAGACCATGTGAGCCATAACATGGTATTCGGTGTCTACCCCACTCCAAAAAAATGTGTCCTACTTGCCGAAGGGACAACCTTGAACTTCTAGCTTAAGTGGATCCACTAGCTAATAAACCTATGTGGGCACATAGTTATGGGATAAGGGGATTGCTACGAAAAACATAGACTCTACTAGCGGGGGAGCTTCCATCTTATGAGATTACTTTGGAAACCCGACCTCTACTATGGGAGAACTTCCATCTCACTATCAATATCCACTCGGTGCTAAGCATAAATTCCCATGGAATGGTCATTTCTTACTTGACTTCATTACTCATGAAAAGGCGCCCTTGGACAACCGATTCTAGCTATTTTCATTAAGATAGCTCCTAGTCTTTGATTCAATTAGGTGACAAAAGCCTTTCACCCTAAGAATCCTTTCTATGTGAGAAAACCTTTCTCATCATAGTATGTGTTTTAGTGAGAATATCCTTTAACAACACAACATCATCATTATCATTGGTAATTTACTCTCAAAACACCCTTAAAACATTTGCATAGAGTTCATAAATAATGCGTAAGTCCATAATTTACCTCCTTGAGGTCAAAACCCAAATTCAACCATTAACTCATAGAAAACATGGGTACGGATTTCATCAGAAATTCATGTAAAACTAGTATTGCATGCTAAATTCCATAAAACTCTTCCTTGAAGATCAAAATCCCACAACATATAGTTCATAACTTGAAAGCATAGGGATCACACGGGTTCATGTGGTAATTCACCATAAAAGCATTGCAATTCATCTATAAGATTATAGTTAAATCATTTAAATCAATAATGATAAGAACCAATGCTAATTGAAGAAAACCCTAACTCAATTGGGGAATTCTACCATTTGAAATAGAGGAATTGGGGAACTCCATCGATGAAATGAATCCATGAATGAAACTATCATACCTTGAGTCAAACTACTAGCCTTCAATGGAGGAATTGGAACCTTAGCTTGAAAACCTAGGTGTCTAGCGAGAGAATATTTGGAGAGGAATTGTTTTCTTTTGGTAATTTTGGAAGAATGAAATAAATGGGGAGACTTTGGGGGTTAAAAGAATCATATAGCAGTTCTAAATGTAGGAAAAATGACATAGTATAGGAATTAATTAATTAGGAAAAGACTAAACTAACCCTGAAAATAACTGACAGTACCCACCCACGACCCACCACGGACGAACCGTGGTGAAGACGACGGAATGTCCAACACGGCCGTCGTTGGTCATAAGAGAGTTTTATATGACCTATGACTCTTGGACCATGAGGTGTGGAGCCATAGATGGCTCGTGGGTCCAGACGTGGTTCATGGCCTAGACAGACTTCTTGGTGACCCTCTCCACAGACCCACCTATGGCTCATGGCTCGACCCACGGTCCGTTGTTGGATCATCAAGGATGGAATGTGTAAATCTTGAATTTTTATAGGTTTCCTTCTTTTTAAATCCGGGGTGTTACACCTCAGTTGTAAGACCTCCAATGAGACCCTTCATTTTCAACAACTGCAACACTGTGCTAGTCACTTGAAATACCGCATTGCCTACAGTCGGAGGCAATTGAATTGCACTGCACTTCCCAATTGATCTTCATTGACATTGTGTAAATTACTGATGGTGTCATTGTTCCCAAGTTTTCTAGCATTGCTCCTGTTAACATTCATCTCTTTACGTGTTTGAGAGCAGCCAACAAAGAACATAAATAAGTTGATTCAACTACAACAAAATCAGTTCACAACTAAATTTCAATAAATGAATTATAAACACCACTCCCCGGCAGCGGCGCCTTTTTTGATAACGCTCAACTACACTTCATCCGATTCTAAGTGTAGGTAGTCGATAACAAGTATAAACCCAACTAAGAGTTGGGGTTGATCCCACGGGGAGTTATACAATAGAGAATTCAAATACGAAGTAAAATGGTGTTCTAATCGTTTGTAGATGTAGACATTTTTGAAACAATAAAGTAAATGAAAAGGGGTTGACAATTAATATCAAATGAGGGAATTTGGGTGAGATTTTAGGAACTACAAATAGCCGGGAGTAAACAAATAGGGAGGGTTTCTTGGGAGTGTTGTAAATCGAATGCCAATTCTTCGAAATAGGTGATCCTTATTTACTAAAAATCATTGAATCTTAGTGGGTAGGCTATGCCTTACGTGCAATAGTTATTTTTCAATCTACTATCACGAATCGAGTGAGTTCTTTCGAACTTGACTGGCACAATACATAAAAACTGCCCAATACTGTAATCAATTTACTTTTTCAAGCTAGATTAGTAGGATTGCATTAAGACCCACTTTCTGAAGCTAAATCCGCAAAAACACAATCACTACAGTCATCAATTAAATGTTTTAACTGTAATATTTCTTTCTCAAGCAAGCTTAGAATGCTAAACTAGAATTGCATTTGCAACAATAATTTATTAATTAAAACACAAACTATTATTTTAACCCACTTCAAATCAATAACAAAATAAGTAAATACTAACACCCATAAGATAATTAAAATATTAAACTACATAATCACACCCCCAAGAATGAGGTTTTTAGCCAAATATAATAAATAATAAGAAATCATTACCAACTATGTTTCCATTAGCTTGGCCAATAATTCATGACTCTCCAAATGCTCAAATTGAAGCTTAAAATCAAACAAACCTTAAATCTCTACTCAAAAAGTGTAAGAACAATGTTCCGAATGTTTTGGACAAAAAACCAAGAACTGGACAATGTGGGAACTCTTTTCCTTCTTTTCAAAATTGCATTTATACGTTCCTAGAATTTCAGCTATGGAATCATTCTGCGAAGTAAGCACTAACCTGATCAACGATGCGCCGAGTGCTTCTTTCCATCGCATGGTTTGGTCTTCTACCATTTTTTTCTCTGTGACTTTAGGCGATCCAGATCGATATCATTGATCCATTCGGTCCGTCGCCGAGCAATCTATTTACTCGCCAAGTAGGTCTTGTCTATTGGTTGGCCTCCTGGAACTTTAGATAGGCTGAAGGTCAACATGATGAGTCGTCGAGTGGCTTTTGCGAGTACTTGCTTTGCTTTTCTTCAAATTTTAACCCTTTTTTGCTTCTTTTCCCTTGTAATGCCCTTGTCTTTCCCTTTTGCCTACATTGCTGCATATTAGCATTTTATCATATGTTTAAAGCATAAAATACGTATTGATGACACTAATCACAGACTCATCAATGACATTCTAATTTATTCGAGGAATGTTGTATGCCAAATTTTCTAACTGTGAGTTTTGGCTGTAGTCTTTGGCATTCTTAGGCACATTGTGTCTGGTGAAGGGATTTGTGTTGACTCTCAGAAGATTGAAGTTGTCCAGAAATGGTCAGGACCCACATCTCCAACTGTTATAAGGAGTTTCTTGGGATTGCCAGATTATTATAGGAGATTTGTCGAGGGGTTTCCATCCCCTTTGACAAAGTTGACTTAGAAGACAACAATGTTTCAATGGTCTGAGGCTTGTGAGAAGACCTTTGAGGAACTTAAAACTCGGTTAACTACTGCCCTAGTATTGACTTTACTGGAGGGTAAAGATAGCTTTGTTGGGTATTGTGATGCGTCCAGAGTTGGACTTGGTTGTGTATTGATGCAGAATGGTAATGTTATAGCTTATTCCTCCGGACAACTTAAGATTCACGAGAAGAATTACCCAACTCATGATCTTGAGTCGGTTACTGTAGTATTTGTTTTGAAAATATGGTGTCACTATCTCTATGGTGTTCATGTAGATGTGTTCACTGATCACAAGAGTATGTTTTCAGTCAGAAAGAGTTTAATCTGAAACAGAGGAGGTGGTTTCAGTTACTCAAGGATTATGACAAAGTATTTCTTATCACCCACTTAAGGATAATGTTGTTGTTGATGCTTTGAGTTGGTTATCTATGGGTAGTACTGTCCATGTTGAGGAAGGCAATAAATAATTTGCCAAAGATGTGCACAGGCTTACACGGTGAGGAGTTCAGTTGCTGGATCCCAATGAAGGGTGAGGAGTAGTGGAGAATGGGGCTGAATCATCACTGGTGTCTGAAGTGAAAGTGAAGAAACACTAAGATCATGTTATGCTGGAATTGAAGGCAAATGTTCATAGGCAGAAAGTGACGGCTTCTGAAGAGAAGAGAAATGGTGTGTTGAGGTATCAAGGTAGATTGTGTGTACCAAAGGTGGATTAACTCTAAGAGAGGATCATGGAGGAAGCTCATAACTCCAGATATTAGATCCATCATGGTTCCACAAAAGTGTACCCCGACCTGAGATAAGTATATTGGTGGAGTAGCATGAAGAAGTGTATTGGAGAGTTCGTTGCAAAGTGTCCGAATTTCCCACAAGTCAAGGTAGAGCACCAAAAGCCCGATGGTATGGCTCAAAAAATAGATATTACTGAATGGAAGTGGGAGATTGTCAATATGGATTTGATTACTGGTTTGCCGCGATCTCGCAGGCAACATGAATTGATTTTTGTGATTGTAGATTAGATGACTAAATCAGCCCACTTGTTGCTAGTAAAGACCGCCATTTTGGCAGAAGATTATGTCAGGTTGTATACTCAAGATATAGTCAGACTTCATGGAGTTCTAGTGTCCTTCATTTAAGATAGAGGTGCACAATTCATTGCACAATTTTGGAAGTTTTTCCCGAAAGTATTGGGTCTAAAGGTAAATTTGAGTAGTTCTTTCCATCCTCAAAATGATGCTCAAACAGAGTGCATGATTCAGATGTTAGAGGATATGTTGAGGGTTTGTGTGATTGATTTCAAGGGTAATTGGGATGATCACTTACCCCTAATAGAGTTTTCTTACAATAATAGCTATCACTCTTGTATCTAGATGTCTCCTTATAAGGCTCTTTATGCGCGAAGATGTAGATCTGATATTGGATGGTTTGAGGTTTGTGAAGCTGGGTTGATAGTACCAGACATGGTTCATCAAGCTATGGAGAAAGTGAAGATCATTCAAGGAAGGTTGAAAACAACCAAAAGTCGTTAGAAATCCTATACAGGTGTTAGGATAAGAGACTTGGACTTTGAGGATGATGATTGCATTTATTTGAAGGTGTCACCCATGAAGGCTGGAATGATATTCGGTAAGGAATGGAAACTTAGTCATCGGTATATTGGTCCTTAAAGGATATCCAAGAGAATTGGGCATGTGGCTTATGAATTGGAGCTATCATTAGAGTTAGCAGCAGTCCGTCTGATATTCCACATTTATATGTTAAAGAAGAGTACTGGTGATCCTTCACTGATCATACATACTGAAAATATTGGTATTTAGGACAACGTATCTTATGAGGAGATACCCGCTGAAATACTTGATCGTTAGGTTCGCAAGTTGAGAACCAAGGAGGTAGCATCATTCAAGGTTTTATGGAGGAATCAGTTTCTTGAGGAAGCTACTTGGGAGGCTGAGGAGGATATGAAGAAGATATATCTACATATCTTTTCTTCTGGAGAAATTCCAGACCAAGGTAATGAATTTTTTTAAAAACACTTTTTAAATTGATATAATATTTTGTGTTAAATTGCATGTTGGGTGTTTGAGTTCGGTGTTAGATGTTTCTACCCTCGATTCAATTTAGAGTGATCTCTTTAAAGGATGCAGTTCCCAAGGGGGAGAACTAAATTGAGGTTTGTTCAAGTTATTCTTAAAGAGGAAAGATCTAAATTGAGATTTGTTAAAGTTACTCATAAATTGTGAGTTCTGGGTCAACTTCAAACGATCATAACTTTCAGTACAAGGTGACATAGGTGGCTCATGAGATATCAAATCGAAGGGCGTTGAGTCCTTTTTAAAATACTTCTAAGTTTGCTATATATCAAGTTCAAATGAGGGAGATATGCCCATTTTAGTACAGCCTATCCAGTTAAGGAAATTCATCCATTTTAAGGAGGGGTATTTTGGTCTTTTCGTTACCCCACTATGCCTCCACGTTTTTTCCACCCAATTAGGGGTCAAAGCTGATTAAAATTAGTTTTCACCCAAGTCTAAAGCATTCAACAAAGTTAAGGCAAAGTTCAAAAGGAGAAAAGAGGAGGTTTCAAGAAGTTCTTCAAAAATTATGGGAAATCACAAAAACATGGTTTTTTGGAGGTATGTATGATTTCTATCAAAACCTATGGGTACACCCTAGATGTAAAATGGTGTACTTGACCCCGAGGGGGTCTCATACAAGCCCTTAGTATATCATGACATAAGATAATAGAAAAGTGCAGAAATTTTAAAACATTTTCCATACAATCAAAGTCTTTATAAAAGAGAAGCGGAAGTCTTACTACACTTTGTCTCAAACCATATAATACCACTTTGAATACTATTGGGTCACAACCCATACAATAGCTCAAGACATAAAGGTAAAGATGGCTTTATCCTCGATGCTATGAGGACTTACCAAATCATCAACTCCTTGCACTTCTAGAAACCTATCTTAAAGAATGCAACTCAAAATCACAGAACCCTACATTTGATGAGAATGTAGGCAAGAGTATGCGTTAGTACAAAATGTACTAAATATCTTAGCTAGCATAATATTATAAGCGCATAACAAAAGCATTAGCCAACATAAGACATAAGTCATAGGCATAAGAGATAGTAACATAATCATAAGCATACATATACATAACATGAGCATAAGCCAACATAAGGCATAATCCAATAGTATAGGAGATACCACATATTCATAACATGTTCACCACTTCGACCTTCATGTCATAAGAGAACTACCTCTCAAGTAACATCCAAGAATACTTGTGCAATGCATGAAGAAGACCCCATAATACCATCCATGCTAAGTATCTCCTTTGGTCATCATAATCATACTCACCATCTTATCGTCTCATCCTCAGCTTAATTCTCATAGACAAGGAAATCTCTCACCTTTTGTCAAACATATCAAGGATGAAAATTATAGCAATAATCCAAGCTAAGCATATATCATATAGGCAAATCTCATATTAGGACATGCTTACAATACTTCCTTGAACTAATCTAGTTTCATCATACACATGCTACTTAAATTAGGGGCTTGTCCCTCATGTTCATAATAGTCATGGAAGAGTACCTCTTTACTTAGTACAAGACAAGTCATCACTCATGAATGGTCATAATTAACCTATTCAAGGCTACCAAGAAAAAGTACTATTACTCAATCCAAGGTAAACATGCAACACATAAGAGACATGCTTCATAAGTAGCTTTAAGTTATATTTGTGCAATGCATGGATAAGACCCAATAATCCTACCCACACTAAGTACTACTTTAGGATATCATTCTCAAATGATTACTATTGATCATTCTAGACTACCAATGAATAGCACCCTATTAGGCTAGACCAAGCTACCCTGGAGAAAATATTCATTAGTCAGGACTCATAGCCCTCAAACTTAGCCTTAGATCATCTACTAAACTATGGGGTGTAACACTTTCATAGTGTCGCGTTTGTTCGCCCGCACACCAATCAGGTAAATTTCAACAATGAAGTTGTTCTGAAGTTGATTGATTGAGATACTTGATGAAGTTCTTGAGGTTTTATCTTCAATCATTTTTAATGGAGTCTTGTTAAGTTCTTGAGGTGAGGATTTAGTGAATGAGTGTTATTCTTTACGAGTTTTGTGTGCTTTTCATTGAAAACATTTTGGGTTTGTTAAATTTTGTGAAATTGGACCATAGACCTAAATTGGGTATGAGTTGAATCAAGTTTGGGAGAGGAAGAATAGATCGGGAAAAAAATATGTGCCCAGGTCTGCATCGTGGAGGTACTTTAAAAATCCAGTCTCCAGATAATTAACCCCTCTCCACGTCACAGAGAGGATACAAAGTCCTCTATCTGAAAAATTATTTTGCAACCAAATATTTAATTCAACATTTGCGTCGCGCCAGTGTTCTCTTGTTGTGGATTCAGTCGTTTCTTATTATCAACTATCTAAACCTTCCTAAATCATTGAGGGATCCTATATTCTAATCGTAGCTTTTAAATCTTCAGTTCAAATCAAAGTAAAGATTATGATTAAAGTTTTAGAAACCTTCTAGAGTCATTTTGAGAAGTCATTTTACAATTATATATAAATTATCTTCAAGACTTGCACTACAAGAAAAAGTCTTATTTAAGACCAACATTTAAGGATAAGTTAATAGTCTCGTCTCTAAAAGTACATGTATTGGGACGAGATTTTATTCTAGTCCTTAATTCCATATTTTATTAAGAAGGTACTAAATCTTGTCCCTAAAGAAATTAATAACTGGTCCTAAATTAAAATTTGTGGGTCTTAAGCGGGAGAAAGTGTGGCAAAATCTAATATTAAAATATTGGAAAAATAAAAAGTGTTGTTTTGACGAAATCTTAGGCACCAAATTATACTAAAGTAATAAATTCTAAAAAAAAAAACACAAAAAGTCTCTCTTTCTCGACCCCTCGTCCCAAACTAAACACATATTGCCCTAACTGCTAGTATCCATCTTCAAAGCAATTCCTAAAACTCGCAATCTTTTCATCTGGGTAGTAAACAAAAGATACCTTTTCTGCCCTAGCTGCTAGTGTCGATTTGCACAACAACTATAAGAACTCTCAACGTTTTGATTAATGCTTTCTCAAAACAGAGAAAACACCGTGTATATGTCATCGAGGTTCTGTCCTAATCATTGTCTTCTATCTACTCGAATCTCAGGTAGGCCTTTCTTCCGCCAAATATTTTTTCTTTAGAGATTGTTTTTTTTTTTGTTTGAGTCACTCTTCTTCTTTTGCACAATCTGAACATTTTTCTTTATTTCAACTTTTAAGTATATTCAAGTTTCTAGTGTATTAGATGTCTAAAGAATCATAATATAGTTTGATAATCATGTTGTATACATAGTGCATATCGATTTTTTTAAAAACTAATTATTTCTTGTATAGCATATTTGTTTATATCTTCAATGTGGAGATTTTGGGTCTGAAGTAGCAATACAGTGAATAAAGGTATTGTAAGCGGTAGAGAAGACTTTTCGTTGTAAGTAGCTCTTTTACTTTACATATACATGCCCACTTTTCCTCATTTCTAAAGCATGGGAAGCATTTGCGAGTGTCAAATCTAAATAAAAACTAACTAAAATTCTCTTAGAAACATAAAGTATCAGTTCATCAAGAGTCCTTATGGAACTGTTGAATGCTGTAAAACTGTGAATGGGGTCTGCCAGCTAGTTCTCAGATGGTAAATTACCATACACTAAAGTTTCAATAAACATAAAATCAATATGCACAAAAGAAAGGATATACCAGCAGATAAGTTTGATGTATAAAGCAACATATTTTCCATTCATTCATTCTTTTCTTTTGTTTTGGAGTTAGGTAGGGAGCATTTGTTTCTCCAGAGGTCTCTTTAAATGTTCTTGGGCACGCAATCCTCGCGTTGTGAGTTAGCTTTTGTAGTTAAGTTAGACCAAATATAAATTTCTTAAATAGACCACACAAGACAACTAGTGGGCAAACTCCCCAAACTAAGAAGGTGCATCAGAATTGCTTTGTAATTTCTCTATTTATAGACCAACAAAAAAGTTTTACAGCATTGCAGCTTCTTCCAATGTTTACAATAGAATTTCACACCTATACATTTTTCTTTCTTTAACAACAACAAGCTCTCATGATGATCCACTTCATGCTTATTCCTTAAGTTATATCCATTTGTTAATGTTCACATCTATTCTTAATTTTATTCAACTAATACAACCTATAGGTTTGAGGGAACATCTATTGTCCATATTTGTCATTTTATTAAAAAGAAAACCTTCAGCATTATTAAAATTTTTGGCTTTGATCATTCATTTTGATGAATAGTTAAGCTACTTCTAGGATATATTTCAAAAGATTGTTTATTCCCCATAGAAATCAATCCAGACACCATAAAGATGAATCCTTTTTTTTTTTGAAAGAATAAAAAATTGACATTCTCAGAAAGGAAAGTGAGGCGATCTCTTGCTGCGTCAATCAATCTTCTTCTTCAGCTGCTCGCTAGAATCTTCGTCTCAGGTAAGCCGCCACCATAAGTTACCTTCCAGCTTGTGTTTATAGGTTTGCTTTGTCATCTTTTCACCTAATTTGAGTAAAAAATCTGAAGCTTTGAGCCAAATACATTTCAAGTCACCTTTAAACTCTCACCAGGTGCTATGTATTTCAATCTCGATAGAGCTCACTCTAAGCTTGTGACTTTTCTTTCACAAATCAAGTGAAATTAGATCTAACAGCTTTGAGTATCTGTAAGGTACGCATACTAATACTTTTGTTTAATTTCTACAAAGGAATGAACCTCTAGTGAGATTGATACCACCTTAATAGATTTCAAACGAATGTATCATTGACTTGTACTTACCCCACTGTACAAATCTCCAAATTGTTCTGAAATGTACTGCTAGTAAGCTGTTGTTGTGTTGATTTTTTATTTTCCATCTTGCTTGTCTCTTTTGTTAAACATTATTATAGTATCTGAACTATAAATCATATCTCATTTCATGTGATGCTTATCTTTTAAGTTTTTTGATTCTCATATGTGGAACTTGTTGTTTATCTAAGATAATTATGACTTTAGCCTTCCTTGGTAATGTTGCAAATGAATCAAAGCATTTTGTCCCTGAAAAACTAAACACCAATTAGCTAAAAAATCTACAGCGTTGTTGCCTTCTCTGTGTGTGTTGAAGCTATATGAGACCTCCTTCAATCAGCTCTCTTATCCTCCTTATAATACTCGCAATACTCCAGGGGAAATCACAATCTCCCCTTAATATTTTTATTAGGGCCAAAGAATCTATTTCCAATATTACTAGTAGATATACTCTTTCAACACATAGCTCACACCCTTCCTTCAAAGCCATAGCCTCAGCAAATAGACTAGTAGAGTCTGCCATCCTTCTACATAGAGCATATTGAATATTCCCTTCATCATTTCTGATTCAAAATGCTATAGAACTCAGACTAGGGTTTCCTTTAGAAGCACCATCTGAGTTACATTTGAATCAACCTTGATTAGGTAATTTCCAACTTACAAGTACCGATCTTATCACATATTTGTATTTTTGAAGAAAATCCATCAAAAGGGGCCATTCTTGTGGGATGTTCTTCATCCATGGATTCAAAATCAGGGTTAAAAGATGAGTGTTTCTAGAGATCTCATATATCACTCTCCTCCAAGTCATAGTGCCTCCATAATTCACCTTATTTCTTCTTTTCCATATCTGCCATCATATCATACCAGGAATAGCTTGCAAAATTGGTTTAATACTACTAGGACTCTCAATATTCCACCATTTTTGAATAGTTTGATCGCATTGCACAAAAGGACCCTCTACTCCAGAACCAATTGCAAAGTATTTCCAGGTCTTTTGAGCAAACTCACTAGTATTTTTATTTTTGTGGATTCGTAGCTTCATCAACAACCAAATCTTTCTCCTCTATCCAATCTCTACTAGTATTTTTAATTCTGTGGATTTGTAGCTTCTTTTTCCTTCCCTTTACAGGACAATGAAAAAATATCATATTTCTATCTCCTTTTACAAACCAGGTTATTCCTGCCTTTTGTCTCCAGGATTCCTCCTCATAGTGTAAATATTTATTCACTTCTGCTTGAGCCTGCGGCATAGCCATTCTATTTGAGAAAGAAGGATCTTCCTCAAATAATTGTTCCTTCATCCTTATAATCTCCTTTCTAATACTTAGTTGTTGAAAGATATCACCATACCTCTCCCTGCTCCATACCCTCAAACCCTTTTTCAGATTCTTCAACTTGTGTTTGAAAATCCAGAAACTATTTCCAGTTTCATTGGTGTTCCAGTGCTGTAATACTACTCATTCAGGGAGATATCTTCTACCCAGGAAGAGAGAAATTTAAAAGGTTTGACAACTAGTTGATGCCATGTACTCATAGTACTGCCAGCACATTAGAAGTTTAAATATATATAAAATTATAATGAGAAACACTTACACAAAAAATATGCTACTTCCAAGAAGAAAATCTCCTCATCCAACTCTTCAATAGGGTAACCTCGATATCTAAGGATCTCGGCATCACCATCTATATAACATATTGATGACCTGAGGTTCCATGTTAAGATTACTTGGATCATAAAGCTTGAGACCCTTGTCATTCGGTCCTATTGTTATCTACAGAGGATAATATCAAAAGTTATTTTTTTTCAGGAAAAGAGACCAAGCTTGTAGAATTAATGAGTTAGAGTTCTAATGACCAACTTATGAGTAAAATCAGTGATCTTTTTAGTAGCAAGCTACTGTTTTAGATTATCTTTTGTAATAAAGTATACTGTTTAAATTTTTCTTGGGTGTAAATACCTAGTTTTATCTAGGGGTAGGCTAGAATGAATCTTGTATACACTTTTCTATATTCAACATCTTAAGGAAAAACTAAACAGGAGGGGCCATATTTGAATCTTAATACATGTTAAGAACTCAGGGAAATTCATGATCTCACACCAACTATCAACTAGTTGCCATTTTAGTCGCAAGCAACTATTTTAGATGTTGTGTTTAAAATTATTTGGCATAGCTCTGTGTCAAATAAAATGACAAAATTTATGGTGCAAGTGTTAACGTTCCTGAATTTGTCAAACTAAAGTTCTTTACTTTTATACAAAATGTTGTTGACAAAGTTCTTTACGTTCATGCAAACAGTTAACAGAGTTCTTTACTTTACTTTTTATTTTTCTTGTAATTCAATATTCTAGTTGAAATCATGAATTAGTTCTTCTTTGCCCTGTTATAATCATAGAATGACTTGGTTTGATTAAGAGTATGGCACAGAGGGTTAGTCAGGGCCCAGGAATGACCATGAATCACAAAATCTAGGAGCACTTTCAGTTGCATTTATTTGCTAATCTTGTACTTTTCTTTTAAAAACAGTAGGGGGGAACTTTTTTTGTAGCTCATCCTTTAGATCTTTAGCTTGTCCTCAGTATCATAATTTGTACAACAACTAATTGAATCTAACAGAATTCACACACTCTCAATGGAAAAAGACAACTGTCGTTCGAAATCAAAATATAAGACTCGTTCAAATTCAGAACTACAAATATCTCATCTGTAATACATTAGTTGTTGGCATGGTCAGTTGTACACTTCATTACCTTTGTTGTTTGCATGGTCAACTTTTCACTTCATTTTTGCATTCTAGGGAAGTCATGTTGAGCTTATTGTTTCAAAAATACAGAAGAGAAGAAACATGAATGCTACAAACAAAGCTCAGTTGAAGATGCTTCATCATATTGGTAGCAAGCCTTTTCGAGAGGTTATTTATGCAAATGTATTATAAGAAAAAACAATTCCTATAGGCACTTGTTCCTCGACTGAATCAATCTCCGTGGTACATTCAAATCAAGAGAAAAACAAATTCTTGAATTAGGAAAACTAAAACTTGAATGATTGCTTGTCTACCTTAGAAGATGAGATAAAAGAAATAATGAAAATGAAAGAATTTTTTGTTGCTCAACAATAACATCTCTCGCCTATGTCATCACCAATTTCAACAGAATAAACATTGTTGTTTGCTACTACTCAAGCTAGTAACAATATACCTGATTTTTAAATTTATTTTGTTGATTTGTATATAGTCATTATTTTCTTAAAACTAAATCTAGCAATTGCTCAACTTCACCCTTCTAAAGGGAGGACCCCTTGCTTCACATATAAGTTATCGGGGAATGTAAGGAGCGGCGTTTAGCAACGCCAAACGATATAGAGAATTGTTCATTTCATGTATTTAAAAAACACCAACACTTTGTTCTAAATTAGCAATGGTTCAAATAGGATATGTTTTAAGCCTAGTAATAAGAATGGATAACTTAGGCTCCATGTTTGCTCGATAATAAGTTTCATGTACAACAGCCCTAACAATCTTCAGATCTCCTTTCCTGCTGAAAGACCCTATTATTTCATTCACGCCAAAAAGAATACATAGAAGTTCCCATTGAAATCCTCCACTCTAATTCAAGGGTGTTAGAGCTACCAATGGAACTCAACTCCTAATTCAAGGGTATTAGAGCTACCCATGGAACTCAACTCCTAATTCAAGGGCATATGGTTTCATTTATTGATCTATACCTTAAGATTAGGTTACATTTAGATAGCTAAATTGTGATTTAACTATGGGGTGAAATAGTGATGTGTCATTTTTTAAAAAGACGCAATATTTTTAACTTAATACTTTAATTTCTAAATTTTCCACAGTTGCGTAACTTCTTCCTTTGTTTCTGACATTACCACGGTTGCACAACTTCTTCCTCCATTTTTGATACTAACTATTGTTGCACAACTTTTCATCCTCTGTTTTTTTTTAATTTTCTACACAACTTCTTTTTCCTATAGCTTTACACACTTTCTGCACAGCTGGGTAAAACCTTTTCTGCCTTTTGTTTTTAATTTTCAGCATAGCTGCTCAACTTCTCTGATTTTTTATTTTTGCCCTATTTTCTTTTCTTCCTCGGTTTGGTTTTTAGAAAAAGATGTTGAATTCTTTGTTAATGCATCTCAAAGCTTTTTTAATTAATTTTTCTTATATTTTTGCAGCTCTGTTGATGTATTTGGATAATGCTTGATTAAATTTATACGACTTTTGAGGTGAGTCGTATACTTAATCTAGTGTTAGATGTACACGTACTATACAAATAGTTACTTATCGTCTTTTCAAAATTTTGATGATTTTGAAGGTTGAAGTTCAAGTCAAGAAGCAAGATTAGAAGATGCCCAACCTCATTATTAGTTTGCTACGGTTGTCATGCAAAACTTTATATAATAGTCTAGCTCCAAATGTTAGCTAAGTATTTCTTTTAAGCAAATGATGAAACCAACATCATGGGATGGGACTGATTTATTGTGTTTAATCAGATCTCTCTCTTTTTCTGGATACATATATCGTGTTTTTGTATCGGCGTGTTCGTAGAAATTTTATATTTATTGATGAAATGTATAATTTTGTGATATCAAGTTCTAGGGCCATTGGTGGTTAGAGACCATCTGATGATAAATGTATTGCCAGGCAGTTGTTAGTCTCTAATAATCATCTAGGACCAAGTAATTGCTCGTCTCTAATGATTATCTAGGACCGGTATTTGCTTGTCTCTAAAGTATATTCTAGGACCATGTATTTTCTAGTCTCTAAAGTATAATCCAGGACTAGTAAGTTGTTCGTCGCAAAAAATGTTTAGCGACCAGAAAACACATATTTCTCATTAATGTAGAACATCTATTTAGGACGAGCTATGTCGTCTCTAAATGTATTATAAAGACTAGTTTTTTTGCCGTCACTATGGATGTTTAAGGACCAGATGTTTCAACTCATCATTGTTAAGCTTTTGCGATGGAAGCTATTAGGATGAGTTGCGACCATCATTTTGCCAGCGCTATTTCTCAATTGGGACCAGATTTGGACTTTTAGTGACCATATTTCCCTTCCTTAGAGGCTATATTTTCTTGTAGTGTTGAGTAATTGAGTATTAGTATAAGGAGAGTTGAGTTGCATATTTCAAAATAAGTATATGGGAAGTAAGTGTTCTTAAGTGTAATTACTTTTACATTAAAATGAGAGAAACACTGATTTCTAAATGAGTTCATGAGAACTTTTGAGCATTATCTCTTTTAAGGGAACCTTTTGAGTAATTATCTCAAATGGAGGAGGATTTATGTTTTCATTAAAACTTAGGACCATGAGTAATATATTTTTGGGAGTAGTATTGAGCACCTATATGGTGATGAGTTCAGGCAACTCAAAATTTTCATAAACCATGTATGACAACATGATTCCTTATTACTTTTGAGCATAGCTTAGTGGATCCAATTAATTGAGGATGTCCTATAGTCTGGCAAGGTATAGGATAGTTCTGGTAGAATGGCTGAGATGTTGTATCATGACACAACTCATAGTGATGGTTATGGGTTAGAGAATCTCCTAAATAAGAGTAAAGAGTTTATTATTGTATATTTTGATACATTGAGTTATTATCTACTGTTCTAAAATCTTTCTTTATATTGCATCTTAATTGTTGCTTTTATATTGAATTGAGTATCCATGAGTTGAGTTGAGTTGAGGTGAGTATGTTCTTCCTCTTATTAGTTCAAGCTTATGTCTATGTCATAGAGTCCCCCCTGCATGCTCGTACATTCAGTGTACTTATGCCTTTGGGAGTGCATCTTTTTATGATGTAGATATAGGTATTTAGGGTTATCAACATGCTTTTCATTGATACCACTTCAAGTTCCAATTAGATATGGTGAGCCTCCTTTCTTCCAGAGGATTCCACTTTTACTTTCAGTCTTATTATGATGTTGTGGGTCTTGTCCCTACATCTATAATAGTTTTTAGAGGCTTCATAGATAATAGTGTTTTAAAGAGTCTTTTTTATTTCCATTGTTAAGGTTTAAGGCTTGAGTTGCCTTTTTTGGCAAGTTGAATACTTTACATATTCCAAGTTATTTATCTTGAGACATTTTAGTAAATTTTTTCTTTGAGGTCATGTATTGTTGAGTAAGTCTTCCACTGAGTATTGAGCCAGACCAAGGGCTTACTTGGGGACCAGTAAAGGTTCTCGAGTGCCAGTTATGGCCAGGGTGTACGCTCAGGGTGTGACACTATCCCTCCTTATCATTTAGCTCCAGGAGATTTGAAGGAGTTAAAAGAGAAAATGAAAGATTTGTTAGGTAAGGGTTTTATCCGACCAAATATCTCTCCATAAGGTTCTCCAGATTGTTTTGTTCATAATAAAGACGGTTCCCTTCGTATATGTATCAACTACTGGGAAATGAACAAGGTTACCATTAAGAAAAAATATCCTCTTCCAAGAATATATGATTTGTTTGATCAACTATAAGGAGAAAGTTACTTTTCTAATATTAACCCCTGGTTGGGGATCACCAATTGAGGGTGAAGGAAGATGAAATTCGAAGAGGACCTTTCAAACACGACATGGTCATTATGAGTTTTTGGTTATGTCATTTCCTTTGACTAATGCTCCGGCTGTATTTATAAATTTGATGAATAGGGTTTCTAGACAATACCTTGATATGTTTGTGATTTTGTTTATCGATTATAACTATATTTAGTTAAAGAGTGACGATGAGCATACCGATCATTTGAGGATTGTGTTGCGACTCCTCAAGGACCAATGACTCTTTGCAAAGTTCAGTAAATGTGAGATCCGTGGCTTTTGTTGCGCACATTGTGTTCTGTAAGGGTATTAAGGTAGATCCTAAAAAGACGGATCTGATGAAGAGTTGTCATCGACCTGTATCACCCTCGAATATTCACAGTTTCTTAGGTTCAGCTGGTTACTATAGAAGGTTTTTTGAAGGGGTCTATTTGATGTCCTCTCATAAACGACATTGACCCAAAATATTTTAAGTTTGTATGGTCTGAAGCATGTGAAAAGAGCTTCTAAAACTTGAAATATAAACTTACCTACGCTCCAATGCTTACTTTACATGAAGGATTTGATAGGTTTGTGGTTTATTGTGATGTTTCAAATGTTTGAATAGGTTGTATCCATAGGCAAAATGGGAAATTTATTGCTTATACTTCATGACAACTTAAGATTCATGAAAAAAACCTATCCTACCCGTGATGTTGAACTAGCAACAGTGTTTATTGCCTAAAATATTTGGAGGCATTACTTATATAGTGTTCATGTTGATATTTTTAGGAACCACAAACATTTGCAATATTTGTTTAAGAAAAATGATAAAAATATTCGGCAAAGTAGGTGACTTGAGTTACTAAAGGAATATGACATGTGTGACCTCTATTGCCCTGACAAGGCAAATGTGGTGGCGGATGGTCTTACTTAGTCATCAATAGGTAGTATTGCTCATATTGAGAATGGAATGAAGGAGTTGGTTCAAGATGTTCATATATTAGACCGATTGGGTTTTCGGTTGGTTGATTCAACCGAAGGTAGTGTTATGGTACATAATAGTGCAGAATCGTCTTTTGTGTCACATGTGAAGGCCAAGCAAGAGTGTGATCCATTTTTTGTGGAATTGAAGGAAACAATGCTTTAAAAGTTCGTTGAAACTTTCTCCTAAGGGGGAGACGGTGAAATTCAGTCTGTAGCTGAACTTTCTTACTTATGCGATGAGGAGCTTACTTAGTATTGAAATCGAGTTGGCAGAAAGTACCAAAAGTCGGTCGCCCGCCCTATCATCCCGTGTCTCAACCAACTTTTTTCTTGTCTCCAAATCTCTCTTTTGGCTTTTGAAACTTCGATTCATGACAGCTACTCATACGTGCCAAAGAGGCTTCCTTCCTGAGCCATCAGAATAGGGATGGTGCCAAGACAGGCAGTTTAATCTATATCTGTAGAACGAACAAAGCAAAGATATTCAAATAAATAATTTGTGAGGGAATGACTATTCATATATTGAATTTTCATCCAGGCAAGAAAAAGTCTATGGAAAGATGTTGTATATGTCGCAGCCTTCTTAAAGAAAATGAACGAAGGCCCAAGGGCTTTTATCCATCAGACATGAATGAAAGGGGATGACACCACTCTAATGATTGGAAAAATCCTTAATATCATAAAGCTTAATGTCATAAAGGAAAGGTCTTTTTCTTAAAAGCTTCAGTAATAGCAAAAGCAGCCTATCTGGAATGGCCTACTCCTTACTCAAGCAAAGCTATATGCAACCGCATAAAGGAAGTTAAGCCAATCCCTCTATTTTCATCTTGAAAGATTCGGAAAAATAGAACATGCTCTACCCAATCGTATCAAGGTTGTTTCTGTGTTCCTATCATGATTTGAGAGAGCAGATTTTATCTGAAGCACATATTTCTCGATATGTCATTCACCCAGGAGCCAACAAGATGTAATGTGACTTGCACGAGTTTTTTTGGTGGAAAGAGATGAAGAAAGATATTGCATAATTTATGGCTATGTGTCCTAATTGTCAACAAGTGAAATTTTACCATTAAAATTTGGGAGATTTATCCCAAGATGTTAGTATTCCAGAAGTTTTGAAGATTTGAATATGGACTTTATTTTCGGTTTAACCCACAACTGGTGGCAAAATGACTCGATATGGGTTATTGTTGATTGTATGATAAAATCAGCTAAATTCATCCCCATCGAGGATTCTTATTCAGCGGAAGACAAAGCCAATGTAACATCCCATAAGCTAGAAGGCATAACTAAAGCTTGTCATAAGTGTTAGTGTCATAAAATTTACTTCTCAAACTTAGAAGGAAGGGTTTAGAGGTTAAACATCAAGGTATGAACCCCCAAGGACCAACCAAGGGTTCATGAGGAGGACCCTAAAGTCTACCCCAAAACTTCCCAAAATAGTGACCCATAGAGGGGATCTACGCCCCGTACGGTGGTCCACTGTACATGGGAGAGGTTCGTGGGTCAAGGGCCAAGTAAAGGAGCTGAAGACCCCAACCCACACCCCACCAGTACGGGACGTGGGTCAGTCCACGCCCTGTAGGTGGTGGTTGTGGGTCATGCCTGCAACACTGTCCCAAGTCGGCCAAAGGTAAGGGTTAGTTAGGTAATTTCCTTTTAAGTTAGTTTAATGCAAGGTCGTTTTATATTGTTTTAGTAGAACTATATAAGACTTTTTAAGTCATTAACTAACTCATTCATCTCGTAAATCCCAAAACCCAAAATCCATAAACAACATTCCCCCAAATAAACTCTCTCTAGAATTCCAAGGAAGAAGAAGAAGAAAGGTGAAGCTAGGGTTGTAGAATTGAGATTTTCTCCCGAAATTCATGGTAAATCATCAATAAGTTATTGTAGCTTTTAATATATGGATAGCCTTCACCCATAGAGGCCCTCAAAACCCCCAAATTTCAAAGTAAGAAATCCCAAAGAGCTAGGGTTTTACTCCAAGTCATGGATTCAATTTAAAGACAATTTCAATGATTTAATTACTTTATATAATGATCAAATTGATGATTTATTACTGTTTTATGGTGAATTCCTCTATTTTCTCAAAGTGTATCTTAAAGTATGGGTATTGATTGATGTTAGTAGAATGTGATAGAATTATGAATCTTATGAATTGATTACTTGAATTATGTTATCAACCATGTATAATGTATTAATTCTAGATGTGTTGATGAATCATGATCTATGGTCCTTGAAGATCAATTTATGAGAATTATGCATGATTATGAAGTTTATGTACATGCTTATGAATACCTTAAGAATAATGAGATTATGACTATGGTGAAATTGTCGTGTTGTTGAAAGGCTATTCACACATACACATACCCTCATGAATGAAGTATGAATGAAGTTTATTTGATTATGTTAATGATGATGTGTTGATTGGAAGGTTATTCCCAATTATACACTTATGAATGATAATGACATGTTGTGACTGGTTTTCTCACAAAATAGGGATTTTTAGTTGAAAGGCTATTCTCACCTTTGAATCTATGAGATATGTTTCGAATGATGTTGGGATAAGATGGATGCCCATACGTGAGTTGAGGCGGTGTATCTAGTAACAATCTTTTCATCCCATAATAGTGAACAAAAGTAATGAAATGTTAAGTATTCCATGGGAATAATTCTAAGCACCGAGTGGATATTGATATGAGATGGAAGCACTCACGTGAGTTGACGCGGGGTTTCTAGTAGCAATCTCTTGAGATGGATGCCCATACGTGAGTTGAGGCAGGGTATCTAGTAGGAATCTCTTTATCCCATAACTATGTGCCCTCATAGGTCTGTAGCTAGTGGATCTGTGAGACCCCGTGGTTCTTTCGCATAATATGTGTATCATTGAATGAGTGTATGAGGCTTATATGACTTGGTGTATCATTTCAGGAGAATACGGTTGCAAAGGGGAGGTAAAAAAAATCAAATAATTAGGCTAATGTTATGGGTCAAGGATGCTCTTAAACAAGTTTGAGTTAAAGAATGTTTATTCTAACACCCCGCCCGTTCAGAAAGCTTGAGTTAACCGGTACCTTTGGGGATAAGACAAAGAGTGTCTTATATGCTAATAAGGATGTTTTTATAAGGTTATATAGTTTCCCAATTATTGTAAGCTATGTTTTGAAGTCAAGCAAGTTGAGAAATAAAAAATTGGAAAAAGTTAGAGCAAGAGTCTTTGATAAATTTTCTGAAAATTGGGTTAAATGTCTCGGAACTTTTCTCCCAATCTATAAAGCTTTAGAAGAACCCAAATATATGAAATCGGAGGTCTACGAGTTTACTTTCCAATGCACTAAATCATTTGTCCATACGACTTCCGAATTGAGAGATATTTAGATTTTAGTGAGATTGCACAAGCAGGCATGTAAAGGTGGGCCCCTAGCCCATATGTCAGTTTAGCTTTATAAGATCATATTTCCCTTCGTTTTATCTCATTATTTTCGACTAAAATAAGAATAAAACAGTCTTAAATCCTCTCTAAAGGTTCACCTATCATCCAAGCAAAGATCTACAAGATTTCAACGTGGTTTCACCCTCGGAACGTTCATAGAGATTGTGTTATTTCTTTCCTCCTCGTTGGTTGTGATTTGAAGGATTGTTCATGGTGAAGGAGTCTCGTGTTTTATGCGGTGTTGCTTCTGTTTGGAGGTAACAATTCTCACCCTTCATTTTATCGAGTGAGTCCAAGTTATAGCTATGCTATATAAGTAAGAACACAAATAGACGGCTGGAAAAATTATATTTTGATAGGTACGTGATATTGGGCTGTTTTGATGTATTTTCTGATATTGTTGTTGCTGGAATTTTTTTTGAAATGCTTTGTATGTGTGTGGTTCTTGTTGATATGAGTCTGGAAGAAAAGAAGTAGTATAGATGGATATTTAATTGTAAAATAAATTAGTGTAACGTTGGTTCTATTATTGCATTGCAATTTTCAAATTGTTTCTTCTTGGTTCAACGACTTGCGTTTAAGGAGACTGTTTGTTATTGACAAGACATATTAATGTACTGCAAGCTCCATCAATTTTAAGTTTAGGTTTTGTTCTTTTATGCTCTTATTGCATATGAAGAGAAAGACATGTTTCCAAATGTAATTATTGGACGAACGTATAGGATGATGATTGGTAGCTGCGAGTTCAAGTTATTATGGTTATATTGAACAATTATAGGACTGTATTAGACATATTTTTTTATGGATTTAATGGTTTGAATACTCGTGGTTAGAATTTGTCTATGGTTATCTTGGGTTGGAAAAGAGGGGTGTGGCGATACACCGAATTTTAATTGTTGTGCAGGCATACTCTATTTGGTTGTTGTTGACTATTGGGTAGGCCTCCACTTGTTAATAGCTGCTGCAAAAATATATGTTATGTCAGTAATTTGAGGTTGTAATTTGGAGAAGAGATGGTAATGAAGCATACATTTAAAAATGGTCGGGAGAGCTAATCACTCTGCTAGTGAGCTCTAAATTGCTACTTTGACCCTGACGTGTTAATATGCTGCCTGTAATGGTTGTGTGACATGATTTTCTGTAGACTACATACTATAAGGAAGGGGGTACAATCCACATTGATACAACAAGACCCAAAATCGAGGTATGTTAAGGCTAAGCACTATACTTCCTTTGAGCAATAATTTTTGAATCCTAAATTGTCAAATATTGTTTTACTACTCTATTGCTAGAAAGACCTTTTGTGAAAGGCATTGAGATTGCAGCTGGCGTATTTTTGTGACTCCATTATGTTGCTATTCCACTCGTCCGGTTAGATAGGGTATTTGGCGTCTTTATGTCATTTTGTTTATTCTCTTGACTATAGGTCCATGTGTACAAATTATTATTCTTATTTAGGTGTAGTAACTTAAGAAGATTAGGGATGAACAATATCAATATGAAATGCGTCCTCCTGCATTACTAATTTATATTTTTTTTTGAAAACTTTAAAATAAAACATCAATCTCCAAAACTGTTAAACGTAAATCGTATGTTGAAACTACTAAAGTATGGGATTTTCTGAAATACATTCTTTTACAAACTACTAAGGAAACATATATAGATACTAAGTGAAGCATTTTAAGCTCTTTATGAACATCCTCAAGTTTAAGTTGTCTTTCTAAATCCAAGTTAAGTGTTCTAGTTTAATCTACAAGTATATGAGGTTTTACGAGATATTTACATGTGATACGAAAGATATTACGAGATTATGAGGACAAGAGTACCAACGAGCCAAGATTGGCAACATGATTCAGGTAACAAATGCATTACGAATTCATGATATTGAATGCTATGCATTCTACTTCTGAGCCATAATCGAAAGGTATGTGGCCTATTGCCTATACTTATACGTATGAGACACAAATGGCCACAAGTTGGCAAATATGATGCCGGTTTGCTACCGGAAGGGACCACCATTGCTAGCACTTGGTTGGGTATGACATGCATTTGCATCTGTATATATGTATTCACGACATACGATTATGCGAGCATACCATGCATATTTAATTTATATAAGGTAGGATGTCAGCCATGGAGGCTATCAGAGTTTCTATTTCAGGTGGTATCTTTATTACCCTTTTACAACAACTTTTTATTATTCTATTTTCTGCCTTACATACCAGTACATTTTTATTCGTACTGACGTTCCGTTGCCTGGGACACATTTTTGTTTCGTGCATGCAGGTACAGGTAGGGATTCTGATTGACCCCTCTGTTAGGATTCGGGGTCCGCTGTGAGTTGGTAAGCTCCACTTCTTCCTGGAGCTTTCATAGGGTGTTACTTTTAATGTATAGTTTGGGTATAATCGGGGACTTATCTCGACCAGTGCTTATGTCACTCATAGAGGCTATTGTGGACACAATATTCTAGGTTTCTTTCTGCAGTTTCCAGCCACATAGGCTTGGCATGTATAGATATGTATGTATGTGTGTATATCTTCATTGAAGCCTTGTCGGCTAGCTAGTACCTTATTATCTTTGGCTTGTCTACCTTCGTCTATATGACTTACCGATATTGAGGTTATGACCTTAAGGGTCCAGTCATAGTATTTTAGATGTTATGCTACCCGACCTTCTAAGCCCTCAATGGAGTCAGTTGGTATGTTTATGTGGCTAACTAGATTGCTTAAGGTGTCGAGTGCTAGTCACGCCTTCTCTAGTTTGGGGCGTGACAAGATCCATCTAAGCTAAATGTTAATGGTTCTACCTTAGGCAAGTAGGACACCCTTTTCGGTGTGGGTAACACCAGATTCCATGATTTTCTCACATGGTCTATGTTAGTTAAGGATTACCCCCACACTGAATGTTTATGACATATGGCTTCTCAAGATTGCACTACTTAGTGTGTGTGGGGGTATGGGACTTCATCCATGTATTGCACAAGTAGGCTTTGAGAGTAGTTATGGTTTGTTTCTTTATGCTATATTGACTTATGAAATGAATATGCTTATGATGAATGTTTAATGTGGATTGTTGCTATGAGTTGCGTTACTTGATATGGCTTAGTAAATGTGAAGGTTTCCTTGTCTATGAGTATTAATGAAGATGAGATCAAAGAATGGTAAGTATGATTATGGTGGCCTAAAAGTTGTACTTAGTATAGATGGGGCTATGGGACTTAGGGTTAATTATGAGATTGTTCTATTTTAATATGATGATGTAACTATTGTCTATGATGGTATGAACTATGAACTATGACTACTCAAGATGCTTTACTTGGTATGAGTAGGAGTATGGGATCTTACTCATGCATTGCACAAACAAACTTTGAGGGTGCTTATCGTATAGTTTTATTATGCTATTATGGTCTATATGTTGAATATTCTTGTGATTTATGTTTTATACTAAAGTTCATCATGTTTCTAAAACTTGGCATGTAGCATGGTTTTCAACTAAAATGTCCTTTTTAGCATGTTTTAAAGGATTTATGCATGGCTATCATACTTTATGCATTTTTGTAACTCATATTTTCTACGTCTTTTACTAAAATGTAGGTTCCGGTTCTTAAAGTAATATTCTTGTGGTTCAAGCATGGATCAACTATTCTCCAAGCTTGTGGTAAGTCCTCAAGATTAGAGGACGCATGAGTCATTTGTAGTTTCTTTCTTTTTATTTCACTTTCGAATTATGTTGGAAGGGCTATGACCATATTTTTTATTCAAAGATTGTATTAGATGGCTAATTGAGACAAGTTAGATTTCCGCTTGCTTTTATAAAAGACTTTGATTGTATGGATAATGTTTTTAAATTCCGCATCATTTCTTTAATCTCATGTTATGATTTGCTAAGGGGCTTGTATGAGACCTTTTAGGGTTGGGTACTCCTGGGTCGTGACAAACTTGGTATCAGATGACAAGGTTTAGAATGATTCTCGGATGATGTCTCATAAGCCACATCTAGTAGAGTCTTGTTCATAGTTTGAAGCCCGCCACATTTATGAATGGGAGGCTATAAGATATTAGGTAGCTACACTTGATTCATTACTCTAACTTCGTGCTTTAGAGTTTTATTCTATAGAGTCTCTCTTCTAATCCTCTTTGTGTATCTTCAGGATATGAATACACAAAGGGCTAACGCTAGAATGATGTAAGATGAGAATGTGAACCAAGGAGCTATTTGATTTGACTAACATTATCAAAGACACATCATCCAATACAAAGCGTCAACGATCGTTAAGTAGTAATATAACCCAACTAAGTGAGTTAGGGACAAGTCCCAAGGGAGGGGTACGTATTTGAGAATCAATTAAAAAGCATGAATATGATCAAGTCAATTATAGGTAAAAACATTTACAAATAAAAGCATAGTTCAAGTTAGGGGTGACACAAGTGTCAAATATCAAGGGGGTTTGGTTTCAACTATCAGCTACAACAACAAATAACATGAAAATAACAAATATAGAGATGGGTTCTTGGGATGTGATTGGATTATGGTTTAAGGTAGACAAATGGGTGATTGCAATTAATAGTGAATTGCTGTAAATTAATGAATAAGCTAGACTTTAGTGGGGATAAATTTTCTCTCGAATAATTTACCCTGAATCAAATTGGTTTCTCTCGAGCATCAATTAAGAACAACGTTCGCTTTAGTCCATTCACTCTCTTGAACTGATTGTGTGGAAAAGGATTTAGGATTCACTCTCTCGAGCTGAACCCACGACAACCCCAATACCCACAGACCATCAAATCAATAGTCTTGGTTTTAAAACCTCTCTCTCGAGCAAGCCAAAAACACAAAGGTAGAGCTGCACTTGCAACTACAACCCTTTAGATTAAGCCACAATTACTGAATGAAATCACTTTTAAACAATATTTACACTATCAATTAATAATACCAAGAAGCTAAATCAACCCATAATCATACCCCAAGAATTGGGGTTTTAGTTAGACATTATAAAAACGTAAAAATTGTTACCAAAGTATGTTTCCATGAACTGGGTAAGATTAATTTAGTCTTTACAATGGTCTAAGATGAAGAATCTTCAACACCACTTCCAATTTCTCAGAAATAGATATCTTCAAATCTTCAAAGGAAGGAATTATTGTCTATAAACTCAGTTCTAATCTCTCTCACTTGAAAACTTAACAGTAATGAAAACTATATTAAAATCTGATTAAAGACTCATACTAAACTAAAAATTCAAAATTGTATTTATAGTCGCCAGAAATATGTTGCGAAGGACTATTGGGCCCAATAAGTCGGGATTGCCAATCCACTCGGCGATCCGCCCTTTGGTCAATTCCATCGCCTTTTGCTTTGGCCTTCAGCAACTTCAAGTTCTAAAACTTTGGGAGATATAGCATTGCAACGCGGAATTGTTCTGCGACTCACCGATTGCTCCTTTCTATCGCATACTTGATTTTCTCCTTCAGGCCTTGGCACACTGGAAAATTAGGCGAGACACTGGCCATTCGGTGACTCGCCCAATCGATTAGGCGATCCTCAGGCCTTCTTTTGTTTGTTCTTTCAGCTACCTTGCTCGTTTTTGCGCAATAGTGTCCATGCTTTCTTCCTGAATCTAAATACCTGAAATTCAAGGATTTACATCAGTTATTGGCACAAAATATGCATTTGAGGACACTAAATCTATTAAAATAAAGCCCTAGATTAGTCCAAATTGTGGACTCATAAACACCCCAACTTAAACTTTAGCTTGTCCTCAAGTAAAACTCAAGTTCAACAGCTGAAAAAGGATGTCTCAAACAGTGCTACACAAGACTTAATCATGAATGCACATATAAATAATTCAACTTACTCATGCAAAGATCAATTGTGCACTTTAACATTCAAGTTGTGACTCACCATTATCAAAGACTCTCAAGTTCACCATTCTTTCTTCTAATGCAAGTTCAGGCTCAACAAAGGTACTCAAATGCCCTCACACAAAGAATGATTACATATTCACACACAATGGTTAACAATTTAAAGTTTCAGAATCAAATGCAACGCTCACACTCACAAAGATGAACACAATGCATGACTTCACCCATAGGTTTGCCCATATTTTTCAATCAACCCTTGTTTCAGCTCACTCAAGATCAAAAAGGTCTTTTCAAGGCTTGTAACGGGGCTGATTGCAAAGGTATGGTCATTTAGGCTCAATGGTTGTAATCCTTATGACATGTGGTGTGAATAACACTTCCTTTCCTTTACATCATTTTTCATTCGTGCTAACAAGTCATCCCATTATTCACTTTCTATGGACTATTGGAAACCCCATTTCTTCTTGCATTTTCACAACTTTATTCCACAACATTTTCATTCTTTTTTATCTTTTACATTCTTTTCTTCTTTTTCTCTTTTTTTATATGCAGGGGTTCAATTTTTCTCAAAACCATGGGTCAAAGGGGACCTTCTTGCACTTCTTGATTTACCTTCTCTTTTCACCACACCCCCAACCTAGGTTTTTGGCCTAAGTTGACAATTCGCACAAACCACAAATCATGAGATTATGGTTAATGGACTAAGAAAGGTCACAACTTCACCAAGTTTCTTCCAAGGAAAAAGGCTGAGGCTCAAAGAATGTTCAAGCGGGGTTCACACACTCATAAGGTAGGCCATAAAAAGTGGTATAGTATCAAATTGTTTCACACTCTTCAATGTTGCCTAAGATCATATCAAGAGATTGCATCACTTAGTCAACCAGACCAACGGGGAATATTCTAGATGTCATCACAGATGGTCACGGTAAGCTCATCACACAAGACATTGACACCAATGTCAAACAAGACTCCACATTTTCTCTAGTGTGCAATGTTCATCACAACAGACTTAATTCGATACTTAGCTAGTCACAATGAGATGCAAAAAGTTCACATATTGTCTACGAAACTTCATTTGGCCTCGTCGTAGCCGCACATTCATTTTTGTTCAATTATGAGCACTATTCAAGTCATCGGTTTTGATGAAGACCGATACTCAAATTTGTAAGAGAACAACCACATTAAAAACACATGAGGTGGCACAATTCTTTTTTTCCCTAAGGGTCCAAAAATCATTTATAATTTAAATAAGGAGCCACAAGCTCAATAATCCACAAAAACAGTGCACAACAACATTATAGCTCAAAACTCAATATATAAGCAAAACTAAAGTCACAAAAACTTACAAAAGGTGGGCCTCACCCCACCACAAATAAAAATTATTTGTCCTCAAATGCAAACAAAATAATATCCACAAGTCAAAATAAAGTAAGCCAGAGAGGGAGGTATAGAAGGAATCATGTGTACTCAGTCACTCCATCTGTCAGGGCATCACTGCTCAGTGCATGAATCTGGATTTGGGCATCAGTGCCTGGAGTCAGCTCAGAAGGAACAGCTCCACTGGACCCACCCATAGATGTCTCTGTCAGTGATGTCTAGATCACCGACTGCACAATCGTGTTCTCAAGATTCAGCAAGTCTTTATATATGCTCTCCTCCCTGATGTTTATCATCTTCTCGTCGGTCTCTACCTCTGACTCATCCACTACTGCATCATCCCTAGGCACATCTCCAGTGGTAGCAGGAGGAATCTCTGAAGTCTCAGGAGCATCCAAATCATATGCAGCCTCCAGTAATGAAGTACAGTTAGTAGTCTTCAGATAGTCTACGTCCTTCTTCAAACCTACTACTTCGACTTTCAAAGCCATCACCTCGGAGGTCTCCCCCTGCCTGCTTTTACAATCCTCAAATCTCATGGTGAGAGTGTCAATAGAAGTCTGGAGGGGGGTCAGTTCAGCAATGATGGTAATATCGATCATCCAAGGGATGGATCTCTCAAGTCTGGTAGACCTCACGTCAGCTGAATGGGATAGGTGACCCATCTTTATGAGCATAGCCTGAGTGATCGTGGTGGGCTGGGCAGAGGCAGAGGTACCTGGATCTGTGAGGAAGAAGAAGGGGCATATGTACCTGAAGGCTCGGAGGCCGAAGTAGGCAAAGATGCCTCTGTAGGTATCGACTCAATATCCACTTCCAGGGATGTGTCCACTGATTGAAGTATCCAAATGCTTTATCCAATACTAAGCATCCACGATCGTTCAGTAGTAATATAACCCAACTGGTTAGTTGGGGTCGATCCCACATGGAGTAGTACTTCCTTCAAATTCAATATTAAAAGTAAAATGACAACCTCTCCAATCAAACAGTTCCTGCTCAATTAATGTTCAAATCTCAAATTTTGGGCTTTAACTATCAATCCAAATTTACACTTCAATACAAATAATTAAATAGTAGAGTAAAGCTTGGGGAATTGATCAGCCAATTATTGAATCTCAACGAAATGGATAAACGTTAATGCTCATAATGGGGTAATTTGTTATGGTTAGGTTGAACTATATATAAAGTAACTTTCTCTCGAACAATTACCTTTTCTATGTTGAATTGTCTCGAACTTCAACACCAATCGAAAGAAGCCCAACTGTTTGCCCTCATCAAATCCACTCTCTCTAGTTGGATACAAAGGCTAGATCACTTGTTTTCACTTTCTCGAGCTGAAACCAAGGAAACCTACTACTAAGGACGCTAAGATTGCCAATTTGGTTCTACACCTCTTTCTCAAGCAAGTGTACCACACTGAAATTGTTACACGAAATCATAAAATTCAACCTCGAAACACAGCAACAACTTAGACCCACTTCAAACTAACACCATTATTTGCAATTAACAAACACCCACTAAGTAAGACACCACAATTAGCTTCATTATCAAAACCCCAAGTGAAGGGTTTTAGCCACTCATCTCAAAAATAAGAAAATCAAAATCAATTATCACTCCCACAGTTGGGTACAAATGTAAATTATCTCAGGAAATCAACTTAAAATCTTCTCTATTATAAAATCTCTAAGAAAATCTTGCGAAAATCACTAGGAAAAGCCTTTGGTAATGTTCTCTCTTTAGGTAATTTCATCCTCACGTTTCTGAATACCTTTCCCTCTCTTGGCAAAACTAATTTAAACAAGTTTGAAGTGTCAGTGCTTATTACCACTCAACGAGGTAAGTCGGGTGTCGCCGACAGATCGGTAATTCACCGATTGTTCTTCATCTCACCTTCATTTTTTACTTCTTCTTAGTCTGTCTACTGTAACTTTAGGCGGTCTAGGTCGAGATTGCCAACTGACTCCGTGATTCGCCATTTGTCCTTCCATCTCGCCCATCACAACTTACTTGAATCTTCTTTAGCACTTTTGGCGACCTGGTTATCCTTAGCTGACTAGATTGGCAGTACGCCAAATATAGTTGTTGCTCACCGAATTCACCCCCATTTTAGGTCCGGCATTCTGTTGCTTTAGGCGGTATCTTGGCGATTTGGTGATTCAACGATCATCAGGTCTTCATTTCTTCATTCCATTAGCTTGCTTTGTTCCCTTTTTCATCAATAGTGTCTATGCATCATTACTAATTCCAAATACCTGCAATTCAAGGCTTGACAACATTCATTGACATAGAACTTGCATTTGAGAAAACTAATTCTATTAAAATAAAGTCGTAAATGAGTCCAAATTGTGGACTAATCAACACCCCCAACTTAAACTTTTGCTTGTCCTCAAGTAAAACTCAAGTTCAGTAGTTCAAAAGGATATCTCAAACAGTGCTCCACAAGATTCAATCATAAATGCACACAACAAGACTCAACTTACTCGCGCAAGGGTCAATTTTGAACTAAAAATACTCAAGCTATGACTCACCAATATCAACGAATCTCAAGCTCACAATACTTCCTTCAAATGCAGGTTCAAGCTCAACAAAGGTGATTAAATGCCCTAACACAAGGATTGATTCAATATTCACACACAATGGTTCAACAATTGAAAGTTCCAAAATCAAATGCAACACTCACACTCACACTCATAAAGATGAACACAATGTATGATTCTCACCCATATGTTTGCCCTTATTTTCCAATCAAGTTTTGCTTAAGCACATCCAAGATCAAAAAGTTCTTTTCAAGGCTTGTAATGGGGCTGAGTGCAAATGTATGGTTATTTAGGCTCATAGGTTGTAATCCTTATGAAATGTGATGTGAACAACACCTTTTTTCCTTTTCTTCATCATTTTCATTCAAGCTCAAAAGTCATCTCTTATTCAGCTTCCATAGACCGTTGGAAAACCATTTTCTTTGTATTTTCACAACTTTTTCTTTCTTTTTGTTTTTCACTCCCTTTTTTTTATACATGGAGGGGTTCCATTTTTCTCAAAACATGGGCAAAAGTGACATCTTTGTATCTTCTTGTTTGCCTTTTCTTTTAACCACACCCTCAACTTAGGCTTTTGGCCTAAGTTTGCTATTCAAGCCGGTCACAAATCATGAGGATTATGGGTAATGGATCAAGAGAGCTTATATTTTCGTCAAGTTTCTTGCAAGAAAAGGTTAAGGCTTAAGGGGTGTTCAATAGGGGTTCACACACTCATAAGGTAGGCCACAAAAAGAGGTATAATGTCAAAATGGTTCACACTCTTTAAAGTTGCCTAAGATCATCTCAAGGAATTGCCTCACTTAGTTAACTGGATTAATGGGGCAAAATCCTAGGTGTCATCATACATGGTTCACGGTAAGCTCATCGCACAAGGCATCGACACCAATGTCAAAACAAGACTCCACAATTTCGCTAGTGTGCAATGCTCATTACAAGAGACTCAATCTGGTACTTGGATAGTCACAACGAGATACAAAGATATCACATATTGACTATGTAGCTTCATTTGGACTCATTGTAGTCGCATATTCATGTTTGCTCGATTATAAGCACTATTTAAGTCATCGGTATTGATCGAAACCGATACTCAAATTTTTGAAAGAACAACCTCATTCAACACAAGAAATGACTGTCAAAAAGAGGATGAGGTTCGCTGAGGACACTGAGTAATCTCCACACCCCCACCAAAAGCAGTCTACATTGCACACCGATCTGTTTCGGTGACTCGCTAAGAGTACCTTTGTCTCGCTCATCATCCCACTCCTTCAAAATCAACACAAATTATTTAAAACACTAACACTTGGGTTGCCTATCAAGAAGTGCCTTATTTAATGTCGTGGTACGACGTGGAAGTGCTCTCAAGCATCTTGCAGGTACACCACCACAATCAAAGAAATCTCATGGCATTCTCCAAAGAATAATTTCAAGCATTGCCCATTCCGCTTAAATGCAGGCCCCTCTTGACCCTTAATTTCTATGGCACCATTGGTGAATTCTCTTGTCACTCTAAATGGTACTGACCATTTGGACTTGAGTTTTCTGGGAAAAAGTCTAAGTCAGGAGTTGTATAGTAACACCCAATCTCCCACCTTGAACTCTCTCTTAAGTATCTTTGCATCGTACCACTTCATCATCTTTTCCTTGTAGAGAGATGAACATTCATAAGCTTCCAACCTAAATTCATCCAGTTCGTTTAACTGTTCTACTTTCTCTTTTGAGGTTTTTATCGAGTCCAAATTCAGAGATTTCAATGCCCACATCGCTTTGTGTTCTAACTCGACTGGTAGATGGCAAGATTTCCCAAAAACTAACTAATACGGAGACAAACCGATTGGAGATTTGTAAGCGGTGCGATACGCCTATAGTGTGTCATCAAGCTTTGGAGACCAATCAGTCCTATTAGCATTCACTATCTAAGCCAAGATGTTGTTGATCTCTCAGTTTCATACTTAAACTTGACCGTTTGTTTGGGGATGATATGGAGTCGCTACTTTGTGCTTCACCCTATACTTACTCAATGCAGCTAACAACCATTTGTTGCAAAAGTGGGAACAACCATCATTAATAATAGTTCGAGTACCGAATCTAGCAAAGATGTAGCTCTTCAGAAATTGAACCACACTTCTCCCTTCATTGTTTGGAAATGCAACAACTTCTACTTACTTAGAAACATAATCTACTCCCATCAAGATATACTTATTACCAAAGATACTAAAAAATGGGCCCATGAAATCGATTCCCCAAACATCAAATAGCTCGACTTCCAAAATGGTAGTAAGGGTTAACTCGTATATTTTAGATATTGCACCTTGCTTATAACATTGGGCACATTTCTTCACAAATTCATGCGCATCTTTGTAGAGGGATGGCCAGTAGTATCCAATTTGGAGAACTTTAGCGGCTGTGAAGCATGAAAAGCATAGAGAATTTCCACCGCCTCTTCCTCCAGAACACACCGTCTGATGATATGATCCGCACACTCTCGAAACAAGTATGGTTCATCCCAAAAGTATGTTTTAATGTCAAACATGAACCTCTTTTGTTGGTAAAAGTTCAGCTCATCCGGCATTAATCCGCACATTATGTAATTGGCGAAATCTGCATACCAAGGACTTTAGTTGAGAGTTATTGCAAGCACTTGTTCATCGGGGAAGGAATCATCTATGTCTATCTCAGGCATGTCATTCTCCTTGACCTCTAACCTAGATAAGTGGTCAACCACCTGATTTTCAATACATTTTCTATCTTTGACCTCAAAGTCAAATTCTTGCAATAGGAGCACCCACCTTATCAACCTTGATTTTGCATCCTTCTTTGCCATTAGGTAACAGAGTGCAACATGATCAGTGTGAACAATTACTTTAGTGCCTAACAAGCACGTCCGAAATTTCTGAAATGCATAGACTACCGCAAACAACTCTTGTTCCGTCAAGGTATAATTACACAGAGCACTGTTTAGAGTCTTGCTTGCATAATAAATTAGGTGAAAAAGTTTATTTCATTTCTTCCCTAGCACAACACCCAATGCCGTTCCACTTGCGTCTCACATTCCTTCAAAAGATTCTGACCAATCAGGATTGATAATGGATGGGGTCGATACTAATTTTTCCTTCAAGCACCGGAATGCCACCATACAAGCATCATCAAATTGGAATTTCACCTCTTTCTCTAAGAGTTTGCATAAAGGATATGCAATCTTTGAGATGTCTTTGATAAACCTCTGGTAGAAACCGGCATGTCCTAAATAACTACGAACCCCCTTTACCGAAATTGGTGGTGGCTAGTGGTAATTTCTCAATAACTTCAACCTTTGGTCTATCAACCTCCATCCCCTTTTGCGACACCTTGTGACCAAGTACTATTCCTTCTTTAACCATGAAGTGACACTTTTCCCAGTTGAGTACCAAGTTCGTCTCCACACATCTTTGGAGAACTTGTCCTAATTGTTTTACGCATTTCTCAAAGGTATCACCCACAACTGAGAAGTCATCCATAAATACCTCCATTGAATCTTCTACCATGTCGGCAAAAATTGATAGCCTGCAACTTTGCAAGGTTGTCGAAGCATTGCATAATCTAAAGGGCATCTTTTTAAAGGCAAAAGTCCCATAGGGGCATGTGAAGGTGGTTTGCTCTTTGTCTTATGGTGCGATTGAGATTTGGTTGTAACCGAAATACCTATCTAAAAAGTAGTACCAATCCCTCTCTGATAGCCAGTCAAGAATTTGATCCGTGAAAGGCATAGGAAAGTGATCCTTTTCAGTCCATGAATTTAGCTTTCGATAATCCATGTATACTCTCCACCCGGTCACCAATCTAGTCTGCACAAGCTCCCCCTTTTCATTTGGGACTACGATGATACCTCATTTTTTCACTACATATTGCACCGGCCTTACCCAGTTGCTATCTGCAATAGGATAGATCACACTTGTGTCCAACCATTTGATGATATCCTTTTTTACCACTTATTGCATTGGTGGGTTCAATCTCCGCTGATGCTCAACACTAGGCTTACACTAATTATCAAGCTGTATTTTAGCATCTATTTCACAATCGAAAATAATAAAATCAGCCAGAAAAATGAACCGATCGACCTTCGCCAAGATGTCATAAAGTATCCCCACGGGATGTTTGATTGAATGGTCTTCCATCAAGAGTCTCATTGTGGTTGCTTTCGGTTAACCCAACCTAAGGCTTTTGTATATCTCATAGGGCCTTAAGTTGATGCCTGCTCCTAGGTCGTATATAGCTTTAGCGAATTGGAGCATGCCTATGGTGCACGAAACGGTGAATGCCCCGGGATCTTCTCTCTTTTTGATAGTTCCTTAGTCATAATTGCACTGCAACTATGGGAAATTTCAATTGTCTCAAAATACAAACTCCTCTTCTTTGTGACCAACTCTTTCATGAACATGACATACCCCAGCATTTCTAACAATGCTTCCACAGAGGGGAGGTTGATTGATAGTGTCTTGAACACTGAAAAGAACTTCTCATATTCATTCTTCTTCTCTAAGCGTTGGGGAAATGGTGGAGGTATTTTGGGTAAAGGTTGCATGACTTTTGGAATGTGAGCTTATTGTTCCACTTCCTTTTGTGGTTCATTGGGAACGTTTTGATGAATAAGTAACTCTTCTTCCTTCATGCCTTTACCTTCTTCATGCTTTTGATCATCTTCATTTCCCATAAGATTACATATTGCTACCTTTTCGCTACGAGTAACCACAACCAGCCCTCCATCTTTATCTTTCATCGTTATCTTTGGTTTCAACTGAGCTGATAATAAACTCAGTTGTCCTTCAAGTGTCTTGATGGCATCGGCATGAGAGTTCACTTTACTGTTCAATGATTAAAAGTCATTCTCATCCCTTTCAACAAATCATCCAAACCTTCAAGTTTGTCAAGTATGTGTGACAACAAATCATTCACCCGAGGACTACTTTCACCCCTCTTTGACTTTGGGCTTTCACTTGAGTGGGTATGGTTCTCCTCATGATCATCTTCTCTTCTCTAATAATTGTTTTGCTCATCCCAATTTTGATAGTGTCTCCTTTGTTCTTCTCCCTAATGTTAGTTCCAACCTTGATTTACGCCTTGCTGTAGATAGCATGGGTGGAAACCCTCCTCATATCTCTTGGAGTTCCAACCTTGATTCTCCCCCGACCTTGAGTAACTGTAGAAGAATCCACCTCAACTCTAAACACTCCACATGTCCCTTTCATGTGTTCTTCTAGAAATTTCATTTGGGTCAATATCTTCTTAATGTTTTCATCCCTCTCTCTCTTTATGAAGTTTCTCTTGCGTTAATCTAAATCAAAATGGGGAGATTTGATCCTCTTGGGTGTACCACGCTTGGTTTATTATAGTCATATCATCAGGAAGAAGCGAAGCTATCTCAAATGATTGTAACAATATTCCTTCTAGTACCAATTGATCAACCACTCATTTATTAACTGAGTCAATGCTTCAGTAAAAATATAGAAGTAAGAAATCGTTTGGTAGCCCATAAGTTGGGCATTTAAGTAGGAGCTTCTTGAATCTCACCCACGTTTCATGGATGGGTTCCCCTTCCCGTCACTGGAAATTTTGAATTTCGTCTCTAAGTTTAATCATTCTTGATGGAGGAAAGAACCTTGTGTTAAATGCTATAACCAGCTCCTTCCATGATGTGATGGAATTGTTTGGTAACCCGGCTAACCACTAATTAGCTTCTCCCGTTAAGGATAGTGGAAATAACCGAAGCCGAATTGACTCTTGCGACACATTTTTTAATCAAAAAGGGCTTCAAACCTCTGTAAAGTTTCTCGCATGCTCATGCGGGTCTTCGTGATCTAGCCCTCCATATAGTCCCCTCATTTGGAGTAGATAAAGAGTTTTGCTAGTGACTTCAAACATCGCATTCTCATCAGTTTGTGGGATGCAAATGGCACACATTCCACCCGATTGAGCTAGGTTGTAGACACTATTGATATCATCTATACCATCCTGATGACCTGCGTGGCTATCATTCATCTCTTCATCACTCGTGTTCACTTCTACGTAGTCCAACCAATAATTACACAAAGCAGCCAAACTAAATCAACTACAACCAACAAATTTGAGAGTGTCAACTCTTCAATAAAAGAACTTTGAGTAATGCTACTCCCCGGTAGCGACACCATTTTGATTAAAGTATCTGAACTCTTCATCCAATACTAAGCGTCCACGATTGTTCAATAATAATATAACCCAACTAGTGAGTTGGGGTCGATCCCACAAGTAGTAGTACTTCCTTCATATTCAATAATAAAAGTAAAGGACAACCTCTCCAATCAAACTGTTCTTGCACAATTAATGTTCAAATCTCAAATTTCGCGCTTTAACTATCAATCAAATAGTAGAGTAAATCTTGGGGAATTGATCAGCCAATTATTGAATCTCAACGAAATGGATAAACGTTAATGCTCATAATGGGGTAATTTGTTGTGGGTAGGTCAAACTATATATAAAGTAACTTTCTCTCGAACAATTACCTTTTCTAAGTTGAATTCTGTCGAACTACAACACCAATCGAAAAAAGCCCAACTCTTTGCCCTTATCAAATGCACTCTCTCGAGCTGGATACAAAGGCTGAATCATTATTTTCACACGCTCAAGCTGAAACTAAGGAAACCCACTACCAAGGACCTAAGATTGCCATTTTGGTTATACACCTCTCTCTCAAGAAAGTGCACAATACTGAAATTGTTAGACGAAATGATGCAATTCAACCTCGAAACACAGCAACAACTAAGACCCACTTAAAACTAACACCATTATTTGCAATTGAGGAACACCTACTAAGTTAGACTAAAGAATTGGCTTCATGATCAAAACCTGAAGTTAAGGGTTTTAGCTACTAATCTCAAAAATAAGAAAATCAAAATCAAATATCACTCACATAGTTGGGTACAAATGAGAATTATCTCAGGAAATCAACTAAAAATCTTCTCTATTATAAAATCTCTAAGAAAATCTTGCTAAAATCATTAGGAAAAGCCTTTGGTAGTGTTCTCTCTCTAAGTAATTTCTTCCTCACATTTTTGAATACCTCTCTCTCTAGCCAAAACTAATTTAAACAAGTGTGAAGTGTCATTGCTTATGACCACTCGGTGAGGTAAGTCAGGTGTCGCCGATAGATCGGCAATTCACCGATTGTTCTTCATCTCGCATTCTTTTTTGCTTCTTCTTGATCTGGCTATTGTAACATTAGGCTGTCAAGGTTGGGATCCCCGAATGACTCCGCGATTCACCCTTTGTTCTTCCATCTTGCCCATCAGTACTTGCTTGAATCTTCTTCAGCACTTTTAGCGACCTGGTTGTCCTTTGCCAACTAGATTAGTTGTTAGGCGAAAATAGTTGCTGCTCACCGAATTCACCCTTATTTTATCTTTGGCATTCTGTAAATTTAGGCGGTATCTTGGCGATTTGATGATTCAGTGATAATTAGGTCTTCAGTTCTGTAACAACCCTTAAAATGAAGTAGGATAAAGTAGAGCCTCACATGGGTTTTATGCATTAATAACTTGTTAAAATAATGAAGAATAGCCTTTTTAGTCCGTTTAAAGAGTTTGGAAGTCAAACGTCAAGGGACGACCAAGACGATCGGAAACTAGAGAAGAATGTGTTCTAGTGTGTCCTTAGGTTTTGGGCAGGTTTGGAAGTATCGTATGAGGGTATAATCTGGTGAAAAGGTTTAAAATAGGTAAATATATGTTCCTAGGGTCAAAATGTTGGAATACGATGCCTGGGGCCACCCTAAGGGGACCCGAGGAGGACCCCAACCTTAGCTAAGCAAGCTGCCAAGGCAGCTTGCAAATTGCACATGGAGGGAATAGAGGCGCGTCGCGCACTTGCTCCCCCAAGGAGCAAAAATCCATTTCGCGACGCGATCGTGTCGCGGACTCTACTGTCTTGAAATTTAATTCCAAATATCTTCATGGAACAGCTCCGCGTGACGGACTTGTTCAACGACGAAAATGCAGAAATTCAGAAATCTATTTTTACTTCATTAAATGGTTCAACTAAGTGAGGGGTAGTTTGGGTACCTTGGGTTATTGTTTTAAGTGTTTTTAAGTATATTTAAACATTTAAACATTACTTTTAAAGTCATTCTCCTAAATTCAAAACCCTTCCTCTCTCAAACACTCTCAAAAACCCCATGGAATCTCAAGGTGAAAGATGGAGCAAGGATTGATGGTGGCTACTGATTTCTTCCTCAATTTCATTTGGTTCTTGATGATTAAGGTATGGGGATTCTTTATCCTTGATTCCTCTTCCATTCAAGGAGCCAAATCAAAGTGTTTTTTAATGTTCTCCCAAAAACCCTAATTTCAATTCTAGCATGAATTCTTGCATGAAAACCTTTTAAATGATATTTTATGTTGTTATTTATGATTATTGATCGTTTTAAGAAAGAAATCTTCATGAACCCATGTCTTCTCAAATTCTCTAAATTTGGTCTAAAGTGGGTCTATTAATTTTGAATAATTGATGAAAGATTTTTGAGTGGTTTGATGTGGGCTGTTCTTATATTATCTTAGCTATGTTGAATTGTTCGAAATTGTTATTGAATTGTATAATGTGAGGTAGTAGCCTTGAATGGTCATAAATTGGGACTTAGCCTTTATGTTGGTTATTGGATATTGTTTAGCTTAGCTTATATAGTTGAATGTTGTTATTATCATTGTTAATGTATTGTTAATTGTTGGAATATGAGGATGAGGAAGATAGCCATGGAAAGAGGGTAAGTTGACCTAACTTGATGAATATTGTATAAGTGGCATGTAATTGACTATTGTGCCTTATGGCCCTGGAAAGGTGGTAAGAATCTCTTAATACTGCTATAATTGCTTCTTAGGTTGGATCCACCTTTGGTGGAAGTGTTGCTTGTTGCTTTTGAATTATGATTGTGGCCATGAAGGGAATTATATGAGTATTGTTGTATTATTGTGTTCATATATAAAAGAAGCTATATGTGAAGTTCTATATGAAGCTATATGTAAAGTTTTATGTGAAGCTATATGTGAAGATATGATGTGAATGAGTTTATGTGATCTTGAGATGATCCTATGTAAA
>JAJOOD010020775.1:0-52406 GCA_029582525.1 Solanum tacnaense | reverse complement strand
TAGCTCAAAACTGAACATGCAAACTGAGAATGCAATAATTAATCTGATAATGATGCATTAATAACTGAGGCATGTATAACTGAATAACTGAGATATCTGACCTAGCATGTGTAATTCAAGAACTAAAGAAATACATAGCTAGGGTTTTGGAACATGTTAATAACTAATTCATGATGATTTGCTGTAATTCTAGAAACCCTAGGTCTATTCATAACAAGGGAATCAAGAAACTGACTGAATTCTAGGGACCCAATGGGCAAAAGGAACCCACTAGTGAAATCCCACATACCTGGAACCTTCGCCAAAAAAATTCAACTCTGACATGTATATCAGTTGTAATTGACCTTCTGAGGCTTGTACATGTAATTACCTAAACTAAAGTAGTATGCTGTACAAAATCAAGGTGTATCTTTCCACCTACTTTGTCTCAATTTGGTGGGCAGAGTTACTTAGTTGTCTGTTTTTTAGTTAGTTGTTAATTTGTTGGGAAATTGAAGAAAGAAAGAGCAATGTATGATGCAACCTTGACTTCTTCAAAAGATCTAGATTCCCAAAGAGTGGTTATTTGAACTATTGCAAGGATTGTGGCTTTGACAAAGTGTCTTCCTATGAATTAATAAAACCATATTGCTTTATGGTTGAGTAGTCGAAAAGTCATATGAGAAGCACTCAATGTCCTTGATCTTTTTAGAAGTCCTACTGCCCTAGTAAAACAACTTGGTCTATTCTCTAAGTCTATGGTAAATAAATCCCATCGTCTGCAAGTACTTCTCTCTTTCAAACAATCAGACTCTAATTGATGTGTTTGCACGGAACCAGTTATTGATAATATCTGAGGTGTATCTCATTAAGACTGATCCAATTCGTAGTACATTTCTATCATTGTTTCTTATAGTCATATGTTCTCTACCATGACAACATATTTGAGAGTTTTGAGATTAACATGTTTCAACACCTTCATCCACTATTATGAATTTTTAAGAAGCAGAAACTGAGATCTCCGATGCATCACTTATACATTCGGTCTTGAAATGTAGTTTCCCAAGAGAACACTTAAAAAGTATATATGTCTTTGGGGCAATAAAATTCCAGCTCAGCAATTCCCAAACCTTGCTTAAGAAAAATTGATGACAACTTCCCTCTTCTTAAAAAGTTTTCAAGGGAATTGGATTCGCACATTTCAATTTCTATCTACCACGTAGAAGCCAAAGTTTCTTCATCATCATGCATTCCCCTTTTGCAAGATACCATGCTCTGACAAGCGCAACTTGTACGGTGCTTCAAACTCACACTTGATGATGATGTACTACAAAGATGACCATCAAGATCTTGTCTGTATACTCTTCTCAAACATGAATTTTGATATTTGGCATCAATTGAAAAACCCACTGAGCTTAATAGTAGAAGTGCAGAAGTCAACCATGATGTTTGATTTTTTGACATCCTTAATTGTTTTTTAGTCTCGGAGAGTAATTTAAGTGAATGTATAAGTTGTTGTTTCTCAGATTCAGAAATGTGTCAGCTGAATAGCTTTTCTTTAACTTCACCAACAGTTCTTTGACATTTTCTAGCAAGAATGTCCATTATTAGATTTGCGAGCTTTGACACTAATTGTGTGGAATCTATTCTTGATATCATTAGCTCTTTGTCTCTTTTAACTGTATTTGAAGTGCTAGATGACAATGCCAGATAAAGGAACTCCAGAAATTTAGCATCAAAGATAGCTCCTGCAACACCCCGTATCCTAGACAGTGTAGATTGCAGATTTTAGAAGCTACAGGTGCCATCGACGGGCACCACCTACAAACCGTAGGGTGACCCAAGGTCCGTGTTGGTGGTCCGTGGATGGTCACCTGAAGCCCTCCCAGAATAGTCCCAAAATTTTGGCTAAGTGTCAACTTATGTCGGGACCTACAGACCGTAGGTCAGGCCAGGGTCTGTGGTCCAGGGCCGTAGGTCAGACCCCCAAATTCCAGTCCTAGTGGCCGATCGATGATTGACCAGCACGGACCGTCGGTGGATCCACGGTCCGTCGGTCCCGTTCGTCAGTGAGCCTAACAAATTTTAAGTTAGGGGTCTTTTGGTCTTTTCCTTATGCGTTAGACCCCTAAACTACGTCGTTTAACTCCTAAACTACATAGTTTTGGTAAGTTTTAGCCTAGTAAACAAAATAGAACTTACCTATGTCAGATGATTCACCAAAACTTAGAAAACTAGAACGCAAAGAGGAGAAAAAAGTCAAGAACCCTAGTTCAAGAACGCATTAGGTTTTCATCAGCTTCAGCCCCAAAATCAAAAGATTTCTCCGTGGAATTCGTCACTAGGTATGTGGGATTTCACTAGTGGATTCCTTTCGCCCATAAGGTCCCTAGATTTCAGTCAGAATCTTGATTCCCTTAATATTATCTAGATCTAGGGTTTCTTGAATGTTAGAAATTGTTGGGCTTTAGCTGTTAGAATGATCCAAGTCAGATTATCATGAATTAGTATCTTTTGGTGTAGATTCTCTCATGAATTCATAACCCTAGCTATGTAGTTCTTTTAGTTCATGAATTACACATGCTAGGTCAGATATTTCAGATACATACATGCATACCTCAATTTTTTATGTCCATTATCAGTATATTATGTTGCATTCTCAGTTGCATGCCAGTATTCTGAGCTATCTAGTATTACAGCATTTCAATCATAGAATGTTAATTACTTAATCAATTGGGAGAAGCTTAATATCGAGTGGACTAGGGTCAGTCATCCTCAAGTCTCAGAACTATGTGCCTCCTAAGTTGTAAGTCCCCTCTATGGGCATCATTTTAGTGATCACGCAAGAATGCCTCTATACCTCTGGCAGGGTATATTGGGTCCTCTTGATGGGGCGTATACATCGGACTCCACATTTAGCTCATGTAGTTTTATGTCGGTTATTAGTAGCTCCATTACAGTTCAATCAGATTCTATTGCATTGACCATGTTATCAGTATTGTTCAGTATTCAATCTCAACATGCTATAAACTTGGTCATTGCATTCAGTTTAGCCATGTTTAGTAATTCTAGTATCTTTATTATGATCAGATTATATCCTTGCTTTATTGCTTGTTAAGTTATGTTATTATTCAACTTTACTCTATCCTGCATGCTCAGTACCTTTCAAGTACAGACGCATACTCTGCGCTACATCTTCTTGTAATGTAGGTTCAGGTCCTCATCAGTCAAATCACGTACAGATAGGATCCCGATCTTCAGTTCAGCATCATCAGTGGTGAGTCCTAATTCTTCAAGGACAGTTGACATGTTATCTTTCCAATTTAGCCTTTAGTTTTCAGTTTTTGCTAGATTTAACTGGGGCATGTCCCAGTACTTCTAGTCAGTTTAGAGGCTTATTTCAGACATAGTTAGTTTAAGCTTTAGTGTTAGAGTTTGACTTTTCAGCTGTTGTTATACTCTCACTTTTCATTTATTCAAATAGTATATGGGTATTCCCAATCATTTCAGATTATCTCATAATTTAGCTTCCGCACATTATTTCTTTACTTCAGTTTACTTTAGTATGCTTATGATATGCCAGCAGTGTTAACTTAGGGTCACTCGTGATCCTAGGTCCCGTGTCCGCATCCTGGGGGTAGCTTCGGGGGGTGACAAACTTTGTATCAGAGTATTAGGTTTAAGTGTCCTAGGATATTTGAAAATCTGTACTAAGTAGAGTCCTTTTCATGGGTGTGAAGTGTACCACATCTAATGAGAAGGAGGCTATAAAGTGCTTTAGGAAAACTTCATTTTCTTGTTACTCTTATCGTGCGTGAGGTATGATCCAACCTCTTGTTCTAATCCTTCGTTTTGTGCTTTCAGGTAATGCCTCCTTGTAGAGCTATCCCCAGGAATGCTAATGCACGCAATGCAAAGGCAGCTCTTCCGGTCCCAGATCAGGAAGTTTCAAATGCTGAATTTCAAAACTCTATCCAGTTGTTGGCTCAGAGTGTGACCAACCAGAACAATCAGCAGGTTCCAGTTCCAACAAATGCTAATGTTGGGTCAGCTGCAGCTAGAGTTTAGGATTATGTTAGGATGAATCCGCTTGAGTTCTTAGGATCGCAGATTGGTGAGGATCCCCAAAACTTCATTGATGAGGTCAAGAAGATATTTGGAGTGATGCAAGGCTTAATGATGTAGCTCATATCTGGTATACTCAGTGGAAATAGAATTGGGGTACAGATGTAGCTCCTATCACTTGGGAATGCTTTAGTGAGACCTTTCTGGACAGGTTCTTCCTAAAAGAGTAGAGGGAGGACAAAACTTAGGAGTTTATGAATTTGAGGCAGGGTTCTATGATGGTCCAAGAGTATGGACTCAAGTTCACCCAACTCTCCAGGTATGCTCCTCACATGGTTGCCAATTCCAAGGCTCAAATGAACAAGTTTCTGTATGGGGTGTTATACTTGGTGAAAACAGAGTGTAGGAATGCTATGTTGTTGGAAAATATGAACATCTCTAGGCTCATGACTCATATTCAGCAGGTTGAGGGTGATAAGCTTAGGGAACTGGCCAAGCAGAATAAGAAGGCTAGGAGAAGCCACTATGACTATTCTCAACAGAAATTGGGTGGTGGAAATCGCTCGCAGTTTCAACATAAATCTTCTGCTCCAGCACCTTCATCAGCCAGTGTTCCATCCTCCAAGTTCCGAAATAATTAGAAAGGTAGGGCAATAGGCTCTAAGTCTCAAGGTAGTGGTTCAGGCACCAGAACCTACCCAACTTGTCCTAAGTGTGGTAAGCACCATCCAGGCGAGTGCCTTGTAGGAAATGAAGGATGCTTTGGGTGAGGTCAATCTGGTCACAGGTTGAAAGATTGTCCTTCTAAATAGGGTCAAGTGGGAAATAATAGTAGAGCTCAGTCCACAACTTCAGCAGCACCGGCAGGTCGCCCAACTCAGCATGGTAACTCATCTGGTACAGGTGGCGGACAACGCCAAAACCGGTTGTATGCTCTTCAGGCTCGCCAGGATCAGGAAGAGTCTCCTGATGTGGTCACTGGTACGTTACGAGTCTTTAATCTAGATGTTTATGCTTTGTTAGATCCAGGGGCTACTCTTTTCTTTGTAACTCCTTATATAGCAATCAACTTCAATGTTAGTCCAAAAACTCTCTCAGAACCCTTCTCAGTCTTTATTCCAGTCGGTGACCCAGTAATAGCTAGACGGGTATACAGAAATTGCCTGGTCATAGTCTCCCAGAAAATCACCTCAGCAGATCTTGTAGAGTTAGAGATGGTAGACTTCGATATCATTCTAGGCATGGATTGGTTACATTCCTGTTATGCCTCAGTCGATTGTAGAACTAGGATTGCTCATTTTCAGTTTCCAGATGAACCAATCTTAGAATGGAAGAGTAGTAGCTTAGCGCCTATGGGTCGATTAATTTCTTACCTTAAGGCCAGAAAAATGATCTCTAAGGGTTGTCTCTATCATCTAGTTCGGGTTAAAGATTCAAGATCTGAAACCCCAACTTTTGAGTCAGTTCCAGTAGTCAATGAGTTCCCAAATTGACTTTGGAATTAATCTCCTTCCAGATACCCAACCTATTTCTATTCCTCCATACATAATGGCTCCAACTAAGCTTAAAGAATTGAAAGAGTAGTTGAAAGACCTTCTAGATAAGGGATTCATTAAACCCAGTATTTCCCCATGGGGTGCACCAGTGTTGTTTGTGAAGAGGAAATATGGTTCTCTCAGGATGTGCATCGATTATAGACAGTTGAATAGGGTCACAATCAAGAATAAGTATCCCATCACCAGGATTGATGACTTGTTTGACCAAATTCAGGGTGCTAGTGATTTCTCAAAGATAGACCTCTGATCCGGTTATCATCAACTCAGAGTCAGAGACAGTGACATCCCGAAAATAGCCTTAAGAACTTGGTATGGTCATTATGAATTTGTAGTTATGTCATTTAGACTAACTAGTGCTCCTGCAGATTTCATGGATTTGATGAATAGAGTGTTCAAGAAGTCCTTCGACTTGTTCGTTATCGTCTTTATTGATGATTTCCTCATTTATTCTAGGAATGAGGAAGAACATGCGAATCATTTGAGGGTTGTCCTGCTGACTCTCAAAGATCGCTAGTTATTCGCTAAGTTTAGCAAATGTGAGTTTTGGTTGTAGTCAATTGCTTTCCTTGGTCATATAGTGTCTAGCGAAAGGATCCAAGTGGATTCTCAGAAGATAGAAGCAATGAAACAATGGCCCAGACCTACCTCTCCCACATACATGAGAAGCTTCTGGGGTTTGGCTGGCTATTACAGAAGGTTCGTGGAAGGATTTTCATCCATTGACTAAGTTGACTCAGAAAAATGTTAAGTTTTAGTGGTCAGATGATTGTGAGAAAAGCTTCGCAGAACGGCAAACTAGGTTGACTACAACTCCTGTTTTGACTTTACCAGAGGGTTCAGACGGTTATGTTATCTATTGTGATGCATCTAGAGTCAGACTAGGTTGTGTGTCGATGCATCGAGGTAAGGTTATATCATATGCCTCTAGACAACTTAAGGTGGATGAGAAGAACTATCCAATTCATGATCTCGAGCTTGCAGCAGTGGTGTTTGCACTTAAGACTTGGAGACATTACTGGTATGGTGTTCACAAACCATAAAAGCCTTCAGTATGAGTTCACACAGAAAGAGTTAAATCTTCGCCAGAGGAGATGACTTGAGTTCCTCAAGGATTATGATATGAGTGTGCATTACCATCCTGGTAAGGCCAATGTAGTAGCAGATGCTTTTAGTAGACTGTTGATGGGTAGTGTAGCACATGTTGAGGAAGAAAGAAAGGAAATAGCAAAAGATGTCCATAAACTTGCTCGCTTAGGAGTTCGTCTTATGAGCATATCAGATTATGGTGTAATAGTTTAGAATGGGTCAGAATCTTCATTGGTAGTGGAGGTTAAGGCAAAGCAAGACAGAGATCCGATATTGCTTCAAGTAAAGGGTGCAGTCCATCGGCAGAGAGTTGAGGTTTTCTCCCAAGGGGGAGATGGTGTGCTTTGCTATCAGGGTCGATTATGTGTTCCTAAGGTGGGTGAGTTGAGACAGCAGATTCTTACAGAAACCTAAAATTCTAGATATTCTATTCACCTGGGCACCACTAAGATGTATCATGATCTACGGGAAGTCTTTTGGTGGAATGGCATGAAAAGGGATATAGAAAATTTTGTGGCTAAGTGCCCCAATTGTCAGCAAGTCAAGGTAGAACATCAGAAACCAGGAGGTATGAATCAAGAGATCGACATTCCTACTTGGAAGTGGGAAGTGATCAACATGGACTTCATCACAGGTTTACTTCGTACTCGCAGACAACACGACTCCATTTGGGTTATAGTTGATAGAGTTACTAAGTCTGCATGCTTTTTGGCGGTCAAGACTACAGATTCGGCGGAGGACTATGCCAAATTTTACATTAATGAGACAGTCAGGTTGCATGGGGTTCCTTTGTCTATCATCTCAGATAGAGGTCCTCAGTTTACCTCTCATTTATGGAAGTCATTTCCGAAAGGTCTTCGTACCCAGCTTAATCTTAGCACAACATTTCATCCGCAGACAGATGTGCAAGCAGAGTGTACCATTCCTAACTTAGAGGACATGTTGAGAGCTTGCGTGATCGATTTCAAGGGTAGTTGGGATGATTACCTTTCTCTTATAGAGTTCGCCTACAATAATAGTTACCATTCCAGCATTCAGATGGCCTCTTATGAGGCATTGTATGGGCGTAGATATAGATCTCCAGTTGGTTGGTTTGAAGTAGGTGAACAAGCCTTGATAGGGCCAGATTCAGTTCATGATGCTATGGAGAAAGTACAACTTATTAGAGATAGACCCAAGACAGCCCAGAGTCACCAAAAGTCCTATGCAGATGAAAAGAGAAGGGAATTATAGTTCCAAGTTGATGATTGGGTTTTCCTAAAAGTCTCGCCTATGAAGGGGGTGATGAGATTTGGCAGGAAAGGGAAGCTCAGTCCTAGATATGTAGGCCCTTACAAGATCTTGAAAAGGGTTGGTAAAGTGGCTTATGAATTAGAGTTGCCAGCAGAAATAGCAACAGTGCATCTGGTTTTTCACATTTCGTTGTTGAAGAAGTGTGTGGGTGATCCAGCATCTACAGTAAATTTAGAAAGTGTGGCGGTGAAGGATAGTCTCACTTATGAAGAGGTACCAGTTGTAATCCTTGATCGTCAGGTTCGAAGGTTGAGAAACAAAAAGGTCGTTTCAGTCAAGGTTTTATGGAAGAGTCAGTTCGTAGAGGGAGCTACTTGGGAAGCAGAAGCAGTGATGAAGGCCAAGTATCCTCACCTCTTTACTTCCGATTCCATTCCAGCTTGAGGTAATAGTTCCTCTTCAGTTTTTTAGTCATTCAGGCGCAGTTTCAGTCTTAGCATCATTTTCCTTCGGGTTGTACTTGCATTTTTAGCGTATTTGCATGTTACTGGAACTTATATCAGTCAGAAATTAGTTTCCAATATTTGGTGGCAGGGGTGCAGTTCTCTCCCTCCATTTCATCTAGTTTAGTCTTCCTTCGAGGATGAATGTTCCCAAGGGGGAGATAATGTAACACCCCGTATCCTAGACAAACAAGAATTGCAGATTTCAGAAACTACAGGTGCCACCGACGGGCACCACCTACGGACCCTAGGGTGACCCACGGTCCGTGTTGGTGGTCCGTGGATGGTCACCTACAGCCCTTCCCAGAAAGTCCCAAAATTTTGGCTAAGTTTCGACTCATGTCAGGACCTACGGACCATAGATCAGGCCACGGTCCGTGGTCCAGGGCTATAGGTCAGACCACCAAATTCTAGTCCCAGTCACCGGTCAACGGTTGACGCCATATTTTCAAAGTAAATACTATAGTAGCCAACTCTATATCGTGGGTTTGGTAATTCTTCTCGTGAATCTTAAGCTGTCTGGAGGCATAAGCCATAACATTGTCATTTTGCATCAATACACGACCCAATCCAACTCGGGACGCATCACAATACACAACAAAGCCTTGTGTACCCTTTGATAAGGTCAACACTTGGTAGCAGTCAACTGATTTTCAATTCCTGAAAGCTTTTCTCACAAGCTTCAGACTATTGAAACGTTGCTATCTTCTGAGTCAACTTTGTCAAAGGGGATGAGATAGAAGATAACCTCTTGAAAAACCTCCTATAATACCTAGCCAATCCCAAGAAACTCCTAATATCAGTCAGAGATGTGGGTCTAGGCCAATTTTGCACTGCCTCAATCTTCTGAGTATCAACTCGAATTCCGTCACCGGAAACAATATGGCCCAAAAATGCCAAAGAATCAAGCCAAAACACACACTTAGAGAATTTGGCATACAACTCTCTATCCTTGAGGGTTTTCAAAACTACTCTAAGATGACTAGCATAATCTTCCTCATTCCTCGAATAAATTAGAATATCATCAATGAACACGATAACAAACTTATCAGATAAGGCTTAAACACTATGTTCATAAGATCCATGAACGATGCAGGAGCATTAGTCAAGCCAAAAGACATAACTAGAAACTCATAATGACCATAACGGGTCCTGAATGCTGTCTTAGGGATGTCACTTTCTCTTACTCTCAACTGATGAGAGCATGGTCTAAGGTCTATCTTAAGAAAATACAGAGCACAAATCCTGGTTCACTGCTGGCGCGGTGCACCAACCCCCTGCTCAGAAAACCCGACTAGTTTTTCCTCCTCAATTCTTGGCTCTAATTCGCCTAAAATCAATTGATTTCTTCCAAACTCTCTTAGATTCATTTACCCAACTTAATTCCATGAAAATCTACTCGAAAACCCTCAACAAAAATACTCAAAAACAAGATCCTCGCTCACGAACTCATCCAAACATCATGATTCAAGAACGAACAACAACACCTCAAGAATTCTCATAAAGAACTTAAATCATTCAACCTCAAGAACGATATTACGGATGGAACTCACATGATTGGCATGTGGGTGAATGAACCCAATACTATGAAAACTTACATACCTCGTTAGGATTGAATCCTTGGAGAAAACCCCTCGAAAACTGCAAGAAATCCTTGAGTGCTGGAATTTTCTCCTTTCTTTCTCCTCTTGAACTTCTCTCTAAAACCCTAAGCGTATTTTAGAATTGTGAAAACTGAACCAAATCAGTTTAGACCCCTAAAATATTACCAAAAACGTTTAAAGTTGATGGAGTAAGGAAAAGACCAAAATACCCCTCACTAATTTGGGTAAAATTCCTTAGCTGGACAGGCTGAACTCAAACAGACATATCTCCCTGATCTGAACTCGGATTTTAGAAAACTAGGTGTCGTTGGAAAGAATATTCAACTACCTTTCATTTAATATCTTATTAGCCACCTAACTCATCTTATAATGAATGTTATGGACGTTTAAAGTTGACCCAAAACTCACAACTTAAGCTTAACTTGAACAGATCTCCAATTAACTCTTTCCAAATTAGTTCTTTCTAAATTTAACTCTTTCTAAAGTGGGATGTTACATTCTTCACCATCTTCGGGGAGAAGAATCTGTCAAATAATACCTTAGTTAACTCATCCCAAGTAGTGATCGAGTCCCTTGGTAGTTCAACTAACAATTTTGAGGCCTCCCCCATCAAAGAAAAATGAAAAACCCTCATTGGAATAGAATCTTATATGATGTTCCTAAAAGTGAGTAGGTCATATACATCCACAAACTTGTGAATGTGCTCATGGGGATCCTCATAAGAAAGAACCCGAAACATTCCCTTCATTTGGAGCAGTTGAAGCATGGTTCCGGTTACATGAAATATAGCATTCTCCATATTAGGGGGTACCCAAAGAGCTGATCTCATTGTTCCTATGGCATTGAAATTCACATCATCTAAATTTCCCTCATCATCACTATGACCATGTTGACTAGCATCATTTTTCTCAATGACACTCATGTCGTCACCTAAAAAGAATAAAATAATGAAATAAATAATAGGAGTATTCTACTACACTAAATTAGCTTACAAAGACATTTTATTAAAATAATTTTAAGCACCACTCCCCTACAGCGGCACCATTATTGATAAGTCTCAAATTACCTGCATTGTAAACCCACTAAACAAGTAAGTAAAAGCAATCTAATTACCCAACATATGAGGTCATGGTCAAATTCCACAGGGAGTGGTTTGTGAAAGAGTTCAATTACAATGTCAAATTGTATCCCAACTTATTGCAAGTAGATGGTAACAAGGGTGAAAATGATTCCAACTACAAAATATAGATTGTTTCGTAACCAATTTTGATCAATCAAACTTAAACAAGATATTAACAAACAAGTGGATTGGGAAGCTCGGAGTGTGCAGAAGTGGGTATCGATTTTAAAAGGTGGGTCAATGTAATTGCTCAATAACATTAATTACCCATGGATAGGATGTGTAAATCTTAAACACATATCATGTTTCTCAATCATAATATGTTTATCACAAGAATTTCTCTCGGACACTCGCATGTGTAATAAACTAACCAACCCAATACCTTGACATTAATCTTCTCTCTCGAACAAGACTACAGTTTAGAGGTGAAATCCCAAATTCCTTTCTCAAGCAAATAAAGAATTTCAAACTAATAAGAAAGAATAAACTCAATTACCCACTTCATATACTCTCTCTCTCAAGCAATATACAAAGATCTAAAGTTAGGATTAGGTTTGTGACATTAATTCATAAATTGAACTCATGATAATCAAATAAAATACATGAAAATCAAGGTACACCATAGCAATACACATTATCCCACAAATTTAATCAAAAACCAACTCCATATGCATACCCCTAGAATAGGGGTTTTAGCCAATCATATTAAAAGTACTAGAAAGTAAACCAAAAAATTCCCGTCCATGAGCTTGATGATTTGAAACTTAAATTAAACAGACCCACTTCAAATATCCTAAAAATTATGAGTTACCATCTTGTTTCTCACAATACAAAATAGAAGTTTTCTATTGTACTCTTTCAGAAAAGTTTCAGATCCCATTCTATAAGTGAAAAAGATACATTTTGCACTCCTTTATGCTATTTATAGTTCCCCAAAGCATCATCAAATTTCTTAGTTGGCAATGTTAGTCGTTCTCACCGACTTGTTCTTCTTCTCGCCGACTTGTTCTTCTTCTCGCCTTTCTTAGTTTCAGGCTTCAAGGGTTTAAACCATAATTGGCGAGCTCGATGGAGTTCACCGTTCATATTTGGTGAGTAGTCGATTATCATCCAATCTCGTCTTTTTGGCATTTCGGCAAGCACTCGTTAATTCACCGATTGAGTTCGGTGAGTCGGCGTTTAGCTCTTCTTCTCACCAACCTATCTTTAACAATTGACTTAATGACTCGATAATTTTTTTGAGATCTAGAAAATTTAGTGATTCGTCGAGTGCCTTTTTGCGAGCATCGATGTCACAATTTTTCGCTCTTTTTCCATTGTTTTAGCCTCTTTTTTGTGATTCATCCTTGCCTTTTCTTTGAAACTTCATAGCTACAAAACACAATAAATAATTAGATATGGACTTAAAAAAAGGCCTCAAATGAGTCAAAATCTCTGACGCATCACTTCCTTTGAAGCTCATGGATAGATGGAATGACACTCTTCTTTTTGAAACATTGTTGGAATATCCTCTTCCTTAATATTGTCATGGTAGTGAAACATTTCTTCAATCTCTAATATATCTTATCATCTTGTAATCAAACACTAATTACTTTATTTCCAAAATGAAGAATATATAAATGGAAACATAAGAAGTGCACATGTAAATAGTATATTGCAAATTGTAATAAGACGCCAACTTACAAATTGAAATGGCTTGGTTTATGATTTATGATTCAATTTTAATTTAATAAATTGAATTGGTTTCATATTTATTACATAATAGAGGCTACAGTGTAAGAAACTTACAAGTTGACAACTTGATTGTAATCTTATCCAAGTTCAAGTTTATCCTATTGCATGTTATTTAATTGTAAGCTTATCCAATTGCAATCTTAACATATTGCAAGTTTATTCAATTACAAGGTTACCATATTGCATGGTTATCCAATTACATGTTTATCGAATAAGTAGCTCATTTAAAGAAAATGAATAGTCTTCTATTTTTAATGAGTAGAAAGTGCTATATAAATTTCTTGCAAGCTTATCTAATAATGTGTGTTTCAAATACACATCAATAATACAATGTATTTATAATCCAAATAACATACTTGATTTATTCATTGTATTATATAATAATATTTATTATACATGATTTATACTGTATAGTATATAAGATATAAATAAATCCAATATTATTTTTATTAGAACATGCATAATGTGATTTATATCGTGTGTGTATAGCTATATATATCCCTACCTTAATTATAAATAAACTCATATATAACTAGGTTTAATAAAGTGATCATAAATTTACTGTAAGGAAAGATAAAACTGTAAGGAAAAAGTATGGACAAAATGATTTTTTCCATTGGCTATGAGTTCCATGACAAAAATAATTTAATAAATAGTATTTTAATATCTGACAGTGTATGCATGTGTTCTTGCTAAATGGAATATGAAAATCCAATATATTCATAAAATTAACACTCGGTAGTGAATAACCACGTTAAGACTAGAAGATTAATTTGTATCTAATAATCGCTAAATATATTTTTTTAAATAATATAAATTTAGATATTGAATAATGATTTTATGTAAAGCAATCTGTAGTGTTATTTTTTTTGGATAGTATCTATTAGGGTAAATCATAAAAATTTCTTCTATTGGTAATGTATTTATGTTTCTTCCATAATAACTATAACCAATTTATATATTAGAAAAAAAATTAAGCATTCAAATTGATAAACTACAAATACTGGAGAATGTGTATGGAGGCTTACCTTTAAGGTCAAGACCTGTGGGATCTTATTGCTGGCGCTGAAGTAGAAATTCCAGCAAATACTCTAGAAAATTCAGAACCACAGAGAAAATGGAAAATCAAATGTGGTAAAGCACTCTTTTCTTTGAGAACATCAATTAGAAAAGAGCTCATTGATCATGTACGTGATATTAGTTCACCAAAAGAAGTTTGGGAAATACTTGAGAGATTGTTTACTAAAAAGAACACCACTAGGCTTCAACTACTGGAAAATGAATTGGCAATCCTAACACAGGGAGGCATGTCTTTTTCTGAATGTTTCTTGCGAGCTAAAGCTATTTGTGCTGAAATTTAAGAATTAGATCCTGATGAGAAGATTGGTAAAGCAAGATTGCGACGAATTCTTATTCGAGGATTGAAGAAGGAGTATAATCTGGTCGTCACCTCCATTCAGGGCTGGACAAAGCAACCTTCAGTTGAAGAATTTGAAATTTTGTTTTCCAACCAAGAGGCATTGGCAAAACAGATGGCAAGAAGCCTTGAACCAGATGCAGCTCTCTTTTCAAGGGATAAGAATAAAAAGAAAAACACATCATTTGAAAGCAGGAACAATGAAAAAGAATCAAATGGTGAAAAAGCTACTGGTGGCAACTTTGATAATAGGAAGTGCTATAGATGTGGTAAAATTGGACACATCAAAAAATATTGTAGAGTGAAGTTCTCAAAAGAAAATATTGCAAGTGAAAATGATGGAAATGAGAAACTCAAATGGGAGTAGTGCTTTAATATTGAGGTTACTGAACGGAGGAACGATGATGTTGTACCAGTTCAAGCTCTCTACAATAATGACAGCTACAAACAAGAATGGATCCTTGATTCTGGTTGCTCACATCATGTAACTGGAAATGATTCTCTTCTTTCACAGTTGCGTCAACACAAAAGAGAACGAGTAGTTGTTACAGCAGATAACTTGACATATCCAGTAGCTAATGAAGGAGTCTTGAAGATTGACGTTGGAGATACAGGGGTTGTCAAGTTGAACGATATATTTCATGCTCCAGGCTTGAAGAGAAACTTAGTTTCAGTCTCTCAAATCACTGATTCTAGAAAATATATTCTGTTTGGTCCAAATGATGTGAAGATTCTGGACAATGTGAAGAACATATACGCTGATGTTGTTCTTAGGGGAGAAAAGAAAGGTTTGTTGTTTGTCATGGCAGTAGAGGAAGCTTATGTGAAGAAGACAAGTCAAACAGATAGCGCAACAATTTGGCATGCTCGACTGGGGCACTTCGGATACCAATTGTTGCGGCAAATCTGTTTGAAGAAACTGGTGGATGGTCTACCAGCTCTACAAAATATTCATGAAGATGTAGTTTGTCAAGGCTGTCAATTTGGAGAATCACATCGTTTTCCATTTCAAAGATCAACAAATCGTAGATCCACTATGTTTGAGTTGGTTCATACGGACTTGATTGGACCAACAAAAACAACAAGTTATAGTGGTTTTCGGTATGTCATGGTACTTGTAGAGGACTTCTCAAGATATACATGGGTGAAGTTCTTGAAAGAGAAGGGTGAAGCCTTTTCAAAATTTGCTGAATTTAAAACTGCCGTGGAGAAGGATTTTGGGGTAAAAATTAAATGCTTGCGTAGTGACAATGGAGGCGAATATATGTCTGATGCATTCTTTAAATACTGCGACAAGAATGGTATTTCGAGGCAAATGACATGTCCAAATACCCCACAACAGAATGATGTTTCCGAAAGGAACATAGCTCATCTTGTTTCTACAAGCCTTTCCTGGTTGCACTATAAGAATCTCCCTCGAGAGCTTTGGGCTGAAGCTATTCAATGTGCGTGTCACATGATAAATTGTTTGCCTCCATGGCCAAGTAAAGAAAGATCCCCTTTTGAAATTCTATATCATGAAAATCCAAATGTAAATTATTTTTGGGTATTTGGTTAAACTTGTTATGTTCATATTCCAAAAACTAACCGAACCAAACTTGATCCGAAAGTAAAAATGTGTGCCTTTGTTGGCTATGATTCATATAGGAAAGGGTGGAGGTGTATGGATCCTGAAACCAAGAAACTAGTCACTTCCAGAGATGTCGTGTTTGACGAAATATCGTCATACCATTCTGCCCAGAAATCAAGAAACCATTCTTGGTGGTGATCAAGAGAATTTTGAGCAGCTTCTAGAGAGCAACTTGCAGGAACAAAAGAATGAAGGAAGCTTAAATTCAGATGATGTTGAACGACAAACTGAAAGGAGGTCAACAAGGGACAAAAGAAAACCAAGTTACTTCAAAGATTATGAGGTACAGTTGAACTACTGCTCAATTATGTCTTGCTTCTTTACATGAGTATTGGATGAAAGTAAGATATGAAGAAGCAAAAGATCATCCCGAGTGGAATGCATCTATGCAAGAAGAAATTGATGCTTTCAACAAAAATCAGACGTGGGAGTTAGTGTCGAAGCCTAAGAATTGTGAGCTGATCACTTGCAAATGGGTTTATCATTTGAAGAAAAACTCGGATGGGGTTGTCGATAAATACAAAGCTCCGCTTGTTGCACGTGGTTTTTCTCAAAGTTATGGACTGGATTATGAGGAAACATTTAGTCCAGTTGGAAAAATGGTAACTGTAAGAACCATTTTTTCTCTTGCGGCATCTATGAATTGGAAGTTGTGGCAGCTTGACGTAAAGAACGCTTTTCTTTATGGAGAATTGGATAGTGAAGTGTTTATGGAACAGCCAAAAGGATACGTCTCTCTGCAGTATCCTCAACATGTTTGTCGATTAAAGAAAGCGTTGTATTGTCTTAAACAAGCACCACGTGCGTGGTATGGTAAAGTTGCCCAATACTTTATCTTTTGTGGCTTTAAGTTTCTGATGCAGATTCTAGTTTATTTATTAAATCTGAATCAAATGTGCACATGATGATCTTGTTATATGTGGATGACATGATCATTACTGGAAATAATGAAGATGTTATTTCTATGTTGAAAAATGATCTTTCAGTTCGATTTGAAATGAAGAATTTGGGGGAAGTGAGCTGTTTTCTTGGTTTAGAAATTCAAAAAACAGATCAAGGATATTTTGTTTCTCAAAAGACATATGCGAGGAAACTGTTGCAGTGTTTTGGTATGGGGGAGTCGAAAGAAAAGGCAACTCCAATGGAACCATATCTCAAGCTGATAAAAGCTGAAGGAAAGCCATTAAAAGATACCAAATAATTTCAGCAACTTGTTAGTAGTTTAATTTATTTAACCATCACAAGACTGGAGATTTCCTATTCTGTTGGAATTGTTTCTCAGTTCATGCAGTGTCCAAGAAGCTCACATCTAGATGCAGCAAGGCGAATCCTTCGTTAAGTGAACGGTTCACTAGATTATAGTCTTATGTATAGAAGAAATGAGAAATTCATGTTAAATGGATTTACTGACGTAGATTGGGCTGGAGATACAAATGATAGACATTCAACTTCAGAATATTATTTCAGTACTGGTTTAGTTATGCTTTCTTGGTGCAGCAAGAAACAACTAGTGGTAACATTATCTAGCACTGAAGCTGAGTACGTAGCCGCGACTATGGCTGCACAACAATGTATGTGATTAAAGAAATTAATAGGAGAGATGTTGTGCAAAGTTGATTATGCTGTTCAAATTAGATGTGATAATGAAAGTGCTATCAAGCTTGCATCGAATCCAATTTTTCATGGTCGGACGAAGCACAAAGAAGTTCGGCATCATTACATTCGAGAGAAAGTGCTGGAGCAAGAAGTTGTTCTGAAAGGAATTTCTACAAATGGGCAAGTCGCAGACATATTTACTAAGGCCTTGATAAGGCCTAAGTTTGAATATTTCAGGGCTTCTCTTGGAGTTGTTGATCGTAAGTATGCACTAAGGGGGAGTGTTAAAAAATAGTGCATCTTAGAGCTTTCTTTTACTGTTTTACTTCTGCAGTTTACTGAGTCAAATAATAGTTCCTATATTTTAGGAATGCTGATCAGGTTAGTTTTTTATTAGGCTAGGAGTCTTATTTGTTAGAGCTATTGTAGGGGTTAGAAGTTAACGATGATGTTATATATAACTCTAAGTGTCTGCTGTAAAAGATTACAACTTTAGTTCAAGCAAAATAAAGTTCTTCTCTGTTCCATTTCCTGTTCAACTGTTGCACTTGTTCTTTCTTTTCTCTGCGTGTGCTTTTGTTTTAATACAAGCCTAAGATTTAATATTTTTTTCATATCAAACACACACCTACTGGGAAACTTTAGTAAAGCAAGAATGCATCGCTTCCAAGCATTAATTGTTTCAACCATAAAAATGTTAAAGTCACGCTAGAAAATAAGCATAGGTGAAAATATATATGATCCGTATGCCAGTTTTATATCTTCACTGAAACATTGAATAGTTAGAAATTCTTAAAGTGCTTGTCTTATTAGTTTCTCTCTCATGTTTCAACTGACAAAGGACTTAGATTTTTTCTCTTGTTAAAATTTTCTCATTTTTTGATACTCTATTTTATTTTGGTAATAGAAGATAATATAAATTAACAAGCTTTCTAGTTTATCTTTATAAAACTTTTGGTAATAATTATATAATATTTCAATACTTAAAAAAAGGTGTGTGATAGAATTTACTTGTCTATCTAGGCCATGGATGTTTACTCTGAAGAGAATATACTTGTATGAATCCTCAGTAGGTTGCATGTGCAGTCTCTTCTTCGATTCAAATGTGTTTCAAAATTTTAGGGTAGATTGATCGATGAACCGTATTTTAAGATGAAGAATCCCACTCATGCCAAGAAGGACAAAACTTCCCAAAAATTTATGTTCTACAAATTGCGCCCTAAGAAGTCTATATTTTCCATTTATTGTTGTTCGGTATCATCGGTGCAATTGGTAGAGGATATACGGGAACTGAATTTCCCTTTAATATTGAACCACGACATTGCATAGTCTACTGTTGTTGTGACAGATTGGTTATTATCAAGGTAATCCCTCCACTGGAGAATCAATTGTACTTCCCACTCCGGAATTTCCAATGGAGGAATTTTCATGTTTGGGAGTGTGTTTTGACTCGACCAATAATGATTATAAAATACTTAAAATCCCCAATGGTGTAAGTGATCATAGTAGAGTACCTGGTGAAATTCTCGCACTGAAAAGTGGTTCTTGGAGAAAAATTGTTGAACATCCTCGTGACATTTGCTATATGGTGCATGGTATGCATTCATTGGCATTTATACATAGTTCATTTCATTGGGTTTGTAAAAAAATTATTTTGTGGTTTCATTTGATATTTCCCATGAAGTGTATGGAGAAATATCATTACCAGAGGAAATAAGCTTGAGCAACATTAATATTGGCATTTCAGTATTGGATGGAATGTGTGCTTATACTAATGCGTATATTCAGGGGAACCACACTTTTATGTTATGGGTGATGAATGATTATGGTCTTGAGGAATCTTGGCATAGAATATTTTCTATAGCAGATCATGATATATGTATAGCCGCACCAAAATATTAATTTCCAGATGGTGAAGTGTTATTCTGGTGCTTACATTGTGAATCTAGGAAAAATGTATATAGAACAGAGAGGTCCCTTTACATTGTTGCCTCATGGTATCCTTCAGAATGGATTTTCTTTTACAGAAAGTTTGGTCTCTCCAAGATTACTTACTTAGTATTTGTTTATGTTTGATTGAAATACTTTGTCCTTTTTTGTTATCAACTTATTGTCTCTTATTTTATTTGTTAATCTATTGATCGCAAACTTTTCTATTTCAAGCAATATTTACTGAATCTTTGTTTATTTAATTCAACTTATATTTTTCAAAGATTTATTTATTTATTGTTGCAAGTCAAAGAACATGAGCCATTTATTTTCTAGGAAAGAAGTTGTTAATTAAATTAATATCAGCTAGTAGGGAGTATGTTTTAATCATGTAGTAAGTTTACTTTAGTGTTATGTTTTTATAGGAATTTTTGGACCGTATCGACCAAAAATCTTTAATATTACTCTTGTTATTGTGTACACACATAAACATACTCTTCTCTAGCTATAATTTTTTATTTAAAAAATCTCTTTCCATTAATATATCAAGTATCAATTAAAGTTAGTAAAAGTAATGAAGTAGTATCACATGGTTTTGATGCACTAAGAATATTCTAAATGTAGTTGCTCAATTAAAATTATCATGGTCAATCACAAGAGATGAAACAAATTTGACTTTATATGAGACCTCATGGAAATATCTTTATTTCTAGTTTTGGCTCACATGCATTGCACGTGTATTCCGTGCTAATTAAAGAAGTTTTGATATAATATAAATGACATTTGAATGTCTATTATAAATATATGAAATGTGAGGAAAATATGTTAGTACAAAGTGATAAGTACATCGTTGTTAAATACTTTTACGAGTTAGCATTAACACTTCATGGAAAATATTATTTTCAAACAGTTTACTAATAATTGCTATCTTCAAGGGTAAAATAAGCTTTCGTGCTCTACAAATTAATCTTTGACCAATTTATATTGAGAAGCCATGTCCTTCCATACTTGAATTCACGACTGGCCCAACTTGATGAAATCAACATTGAATTGGTATTAACTTTTAATATAATAATACTTAAGAGTATATTTGTAGGTTCTTATAACTTATGATGTCACACACCAAATCCAGAGGAGCCCGACCGACATCTAGTGCCTCACTTGAGCGAACAAACCAAAGAAAACTAGACAAGTAATACCACCTACAACAAGTGAAGGCCGATGAACAACACACAACCTTCATAATATAAATACAAAGAGTAACAGAGAAGACCTACAAGGTCTCTTTAAATCCCAAGTTGCATGAAAGCCAGCAAGACATCTATCTATATCTATTTATCTACCTATTCTATACTATCTTAAAAGCATTAACACTAAAATATGAATGTTAAATCACTGTAATACCTCTAAATTAAATAAAGCTTAACTAAACACAACTCGTGCTACAAACTTTTAGGTGAATAGTTACAAAATCCTACTTGAAGAGTTCTTACTTCAATATCTCACATTGTGGATAAGCGCCAATGTTAAAACATCCAAACGTTGCTTGTTGTGTCCTATCAAACTTCCAACTTCTGCTAAAAAAGCGAACAAGTATGCCCTATTACATCTGCTAAGCCAAAGGTACTGTCTTAGTAAATCAAACCTTCTTCTACATTGTTGTTTGTTTTCCCTTTATGCCTAGAATTTTTAAAGTTAATAGTGTTCCTTCTCCATCAAATTACAGTTAAAGATTGGATTAGGCTTTCATGTAAATGCTCGCCAACATTAACGAGTTGTAAGTTTCTACCTATTTACTTTATGCTAATGTTTATGTACTTCATAGGTTCACTCACCTATATAACAACCGATAACTATTGGGTCAAAGAACTTCCTTGGTAGTATGGATTTAATTGATGCGTGTGATTTCTTGCCTTATCATGGTTTCAATATATCTTTGAAAAGATCTTATGCTTCCTGTAACATGAAAATCCCGTGCATCTGCCAGTGCTCTTAACATATTAGAAGCTAATCTTGGAATTTCCATCAAGGGGAATATTTGGTTATATGCCTTGAGGGTATGAGGTTAAAGCCTTTCTTTCTATGGTTTACATTATACTAACATTTGCACTTCAGAACTGCTTCAGATGATGTTCTTTGGGAGACTTCATATTAGCGTTTGATTGGTAAACTTCAAGTCTACAAGTTAACAGAACCCCATTACATCGAAAGTTCCTGCATAAGAGATTGTGTGGTTTCTGGGATGGTGGAATGATGAGGAAATTGAGTTGTATCTGTATCGAGTTGTTGAATCTGAGTATGTACTTTCTTCTTTCTTTTTCCTACTTCTCTATCATTTATTTGTTTCTGACAAAGAAGAGTAGATTTTGCATAATATCCATGGGCCTTAAATGATTAATATATGTCTTTATTTTCCTTCAAGGAATCATACATTATATCTCCAATAATGATCAGTTTGAACCTTCGCCTAAAATATTCAACTCTGACATGGATATCTGTTGATGTTGGTTTGCTTCTTCTTAGGCTTGTACATGTAATCACCTAAACCAAAAAATTCATTTTTTTGGAACATATTTTTTGAAGAAACATAGAGTAGCATGCTGTACAAAATCAACAGCTACTACTGTCAAACTAATCAAGGTGTATCTCTCCACCTACTTTGTCTCAGTTTTGGTGATTAGAGTTACTTAGTTGTGTGTTTTTTAGTTAGTTGTTAATTTGTTGGGAAATTGAAGAAAGAAAGAACAATGTATGATGCAACCTTGACTCGTTCGAAAAATCTAAATTCCCAAAGAGTGATTATTTGAATTGTTGCAAGGATTGTGGCTTTGACAAGGTGTCTTACTGTGAATTTATAATACCATATTGCTTTGTGATTGAGTAGTCGAAAAGTCATATGAGAAGCACTCAATGTCCTTGATCTCTTTAGAAGTCCTACTGCCCTAGTAAAACAACTTGGTCTATTCTCCGACTCTATGGTAAATAAAATAAATCCCAACATCTGCAAGTACTTCTCTCTTTCAAACAATCAGACTCTAACTGATGTGTTTGCACGGAGCCATTTATCAATAATATCTGAGGTGTATCTCATTAAGACTGATCCAATTCGTAGTACATATCTATCATTGTTTCTTATGGTCATATGTTCTCTACCATGACAACATATTTGAGAGTTTTGAGATAAACACGTTTCAACACCTTCATCCACCATTATGACTCTTTAAGAAGCAGAAACTGAGTTCTCTGATGCATCACTTATACATTAGGTCTTGAAATGTAGTTTCCCTAGTGAACACTTAAAAAGTATGTATGTCTTTGGGTTAATAAAACTCCAGCTCAACAATTGCCAAACCTTGCTTAAGAAAAATTGATGAAAACTTCCCTCTTCTCAATAAGATTTCAAGGGAATTGGATTCGCACATTTCAATTTCTCTATACCATGTAGAAGCCAGAGTTTCTTCATCATCATGCATTCCCTTTTTGCAAGATACCATGCTTTAACAAGCGCAACTTGTACGGTGTTTCAAACTCACACTTGATGATAATGTACTACAAAGATGACCATCAGGATCTTGTTCGTATACTCTTCTCAAACATAAATTTTGATATTTGGCATCGATTGAAAAACCCACTGAGCTTAATAGTAGAAGCGCAGAAGTCAACCATGATGTTTTATTTTTTGACATCCTCTATCGTTTTTTAGCCTCGGAGTGTAATTTAAGTGTATGTATAAGTTGTTGTTTCTCAAATTCAGAAATGTGTCCGCTGAATAGATTTTCTTTAACTTCACCAGCACTTCTTTGACATTTTCTAGCAAGAATGTCCATTATTAGATTTGCGAGCTGTGACACTAATTTTGTGGAATCTATTCTTGATATCATTAGCTCTATGTCTCTTTTAACTGTATCTGGAGTGTCAGATGACAATGCCAGATAAAGGAACTCCGGAAATTTAGCACCAAAGACAGCTCTTGTAACACCCCGTATCCTAGACAGACCAGATTGCAAATTTTAAAAGCTACAGGTGCCACCGACGGGCACCACCTACGAACCGTAGGGTGACCCACGGTCCGTGCTGGTGGTCCGTGGGTGGTCACATGCATCCCACCCCAGAAAAGTCCCAAAATTTTGGCTAAGTGTCGACTCACGCCGAGACCTACGGACCATCGGTCAGGCCATGGTCCGTGGTCCAGGGCCATAGGTCAGAGCCCCAAATTCCAATCCCAATTGCCGATTGACGGTTGACCAACACGGACCATCGGCCGATCCACTGTCCATCGGTGATCCCAACAGTTTTTAAGTCAGAGGTATTTTGGTCTTTTCCTTATGCGTTGGACCCCTAAGCTACATAGTTTCAGTCATTGTTACCCTAGTAAACAAATTAGAACTTACCTAAGTCAGATCATTCACCAAAACTTAGAAAAATAGAACGCAAAGAGAAGAAAGAAGTCAAGAACCCTAGTTCAAGAACGCAGCAGGTTTTCATCAGCTTCAGCCCCGAAATTGAAAGATTTCTCCGTGGAATTCGTCACTAGGTATGTGGGATTTCACTAGTGGGTTCCTTTCGCCCATTAGGTCCCTAAATTTCAATCAGAAACTTGATTCCCTTAATATTCTCTAGACCTAGGGTTTCTTGAATGTTAGAAATTGTTGGGTTTTAGCTGTTAGAATGATCCAAGTCAGATTATCATGAATTCAATATCTTTTGGTGTAGATTCTTACATGAATTCAGAACCCTAGCTATGTAGTTCTTTTAGTTCATGAATTACACATGCTAGGTAAGATATTTCAGATACATACATCCATGCATCAATTTTCGAATGTCCATTATTAGTTTATTAATGTTGCATTCTCAGTTGCATGCCATTATTTTGAGCTATCTAGTATTACAGCATTTCAGTCATAAAATGTTAATTACTTAATCAATTGGGAGAAGAGTAATACCAAGTGGACTAGGGTCACTCACCATCAAGTCCCAGAACTACGTGCCCTGTAGGTTGTAAGTCCCATATGTAGGCATCATTTTAGTGATTACGCCAACATGCCTCTATACCTCTAGTAGGGTATATTGGGTCTTCTCGATGGGGCGTATATATCGGATTCCACAATTAGCTCATGTGGTTTTATGTCAGTTATTAGAAGGTCCCTTATAGTTCAGTCTGATTCTATTCCATTTACCATGTTATCAATATAGTTCAATATTCAGTCTCAGCGTGTTATAAACTTGGTCATTACATTCAATTTAGCCATGTTCAGTATTTCCAATATCCTTATCATGATCAGATTATATCCTTGCTTCATTGCTTGTTCAGTTATGGTATTATTCAACTTTACTCTATCCTGCATGCTCAGTACCTTTCAAGTACAGACGCATACTCTGCGCTACATTTTCTTGTAATGTAGGTTCAGGTCCTCATCAGTCAAATCACGTACATATAGGATCCTGATCTTCAGTTCAGCATCATCAGTGGTGAGTCCTCATTATTCGAGGACAGTTGACATATTATCTTCCCAATTTAGCCTTTAGTTTTCAGTTTTTGCTAGATTTAACTAGGGCATGTCGCAGTACTTCTAGTCAGTTTAGAGGCTTATTTCAGACATAGTTAGTTTAAGCTTTAGTGTTAGAGTTTGACTTTTCATCTATTGTTATACTCTCACTTTTCATTTATTCAGATAGTATATGGGTATTCCCCATCATTTCAGATTATCTCATAATTTAGCTTCCGCACAGTATTTCTTTATTTCAGTTTACTTTAGTATGCTTATGATATGCCAGCAGGTTAGATTGGGGTCACTCGTGATCCTAGGTCCCTTGTCCGCTTCTTGGAGGTAGCTTCAGGGAGTGACAACTCCAATAATACATTACATAACACGGCTTACTCGTGTTGTGCACGTGTCAAAGAACTAGTACCAATATAAACACTAGGCCGACAAGACCAAAAACTAAGCATACACAAGGCCACAACTAACACATAAACCCACAATAGATGTCTATAGGCCTCTACATTACAAACCGCTAACAACAAGTTAGGACAGGGTCCTAACTTACCCGTTATCAACTAAAGCTAAAGAAGACTCTAACCTCAGAAACTCCAGAAAGAACGGAGCATACCAATCGTCAGCTAAACTCAACCACACGCAATGAGGACCCCTATCTACCTGATAACCTATTGGAATGAATGCAGCGCCCACCAGGCAATGGGGACGTCAATATAAAACAAAGTACCAAACATGATATAAGGTGATAATAAAAGAAACAACATAACAAAACTAAAACAATAATACAACATATTTAACCGTAGCATAATCAATAGCTCACTGAATCACTCTACATGTGTAATTGATATCCATTTCCCATGTTCGCAACCAAATATAAATAAATAAATAGGAGTTCAACCGTCACACAATCACCTACTCTAGCCCTTCCACAAACCTTCTATAATATCCAGCCAAAACCAAAGACACTTTGAATATCTGAAGGGGATTGAGGTCTAGGTCGACTTTTAACTGCATTCGTCTTCTTAGAGACCACCTTAATACCCTTACCAAAAACAATGTAACCAAGAAAAGCCATATATCTCAACCAAAACTCACATACACTAAACTTTGCATATAGTTGTTGGTCCTTGAGGACTTGCAACACAATCCTCAAATGTTCGACATGCTCATCCTCAATTCTGAAGTAAATCAAGATGTCATCAATAAACACAATTATAAACATATCAAGATATTGTCTACACACTCTATTCATCAAGTCCATGAATCCGGCTTGAGCATTAGTCAAACCAAAAAACATTAACAAAAACTCATAGTGATCATACCAAGTTCCAAAAGCAGTGTTCAAAATGTCATCTTCCTTCACTCTCAATTGGTGATAACTCAACCAAAGGTTGATCTTAGAAAAGTAACTCTCTCCTTAGAATTGATCAATAAAGCATCTATCCTTGGAAAATGATACTTATTCTTAATGGTAACCTTATTCAATTGTCGTAGTGAATACATATGCGAAGTGAACCATCTTTATTATGAACAAACAAAACTAGATCACCCCATGGAGAGATACTCGGTCAAATAAAACCCTTATCCAACAAATCTTTATGTTAGGCCTTTAATTCCTTAAGTTCTGTTAGAGTCATACAGTAAGGAGGAAAATAAATAGGTTGCATATCTGGGAGAAGGTCAATACTGAAGTCTATTTCCCTTTTGGGAGGAACACAAGGTAGATCATCTAGGAATACTCCCGGAAACATCCAGGTGGAACTTTCTACGGGTTGCCCTAAAAGGTTAGGCTACTGGACCTAAATTGATCGTACATCTTTGACCGTTCCCTTAGGGAGGCGTCCAGGTTACTCCGAATCCTTGCAGCCCTAGATTAAGTCCATAGGACCAGTCCACTTGTCTTAGATGGCCAGTGGTGCCTTAAATGGACCATTTAGGGTCTTATGAAGGGTCCCTGGCCTGTTTTGGGGTCCTGGACTTTCCTGTTAACTCACTTTTTACCTTTTCAAAGTCGATGTGTTAAAGTATGACAAGTTGTGATTGGGGCATTGTAGCACTAACTTTTGGATCCTTAGCCATGTTTCATAGATAGGTTGACTGTCAATTCTCTAAAAAATTTGTTGATGTCGTTATGATTTTACACACCCTGAGCCTACACCCTTGACCCGACTGGCACTCAAGAACCATTTCTAGCCCCAAGCGAACCTTTGGCCTGGCTCAACTCTCAGCAGAAGACTTACTCAATAATAAATAAACCTCAAATGTAAAGGTTGAACTCAACATCTCAAAATGATTAACTTAGAACATTTTAAAATATTCATACTGGCCATACGAGGCAACTCAAGTCTTAAACATAAACAATAGAAATGAAAAGACTCCTCAACTACTACAGTCTATGAAGCCTCTACTAACTGAGATGAACTTCGGGAAAAGACCCATGACATTTTAATAAACAAAGTTGAAATGTCAACTCGATATGAAACCCTCTGAAAAGCAATGAGGCTCACCAACTCTAGCTGGAACACGATTGGATCAACGAAACGCCGGTTGATGATCCCAATTACTTGTATATGCATCATGAAAGATGCATGCCAAATGGCATCAGTACATGGAATGTACGAGCATGTAAGGGGAACTCTAAAGCATAGACATATAAGCTTGAACTGGAATGGAAAGGAACATACTTACCTCATCTCAACTCAACCTCAGCCTCAACTCAATACGATATAAAAGCAATGATAAAGATACAACATAAACAAAAACTCTTAAAATAGTAGATAACAACTCAATGTATTTAAAAATACAATAACAACTCCATTTGTATGTAAAGATACAAAATAACTCAATTTGGGAGATTCTCTAATCGACAACCATCACTATGAGCTATGTGATGATACAACCTCCTGCCCACACAGCCAGAATTGTCTTATACCTTGCCGGAGTATAAGACATCCTCAAATAAGTGGATCCACTAAGATATTCTTAAAAATCAATAAGGAATCATCTAAAAGTATGACCCTTTCTACCTACGTTGGCTACATCGTTTATGAGGAATTTGAGTTGTTTGAACTCGTCCCCATATCGGTGCTCAATACTACTCCCAAAATATATTCATATCATATGTTTAAATACATTTCCTCATCCTCAAACTTTGATATTATTACCCAAAAGATTCTCTTAAAAGAGATTAGACTCAAAACTCCCCATGAACTCATTTAGAAATCAAGGTTTCCTTCTCATTTTAAATGTAAAAACATTTAATCTTGGGAATACTTAGATCCCATCTATTTATTTTGAAAAATGAAACTCAACTCTCCTCATCCTCATACTCAAGTACTCACGTCTTAAAACAAGTTTTAAAAGATTGTAAAAGACTTCTCAAAATGACTCGAAAGAACTTTCAAGACTTTACTCTTAACTCTACCTTGAATTTGAATTCTGAATTCAGGGGTTAAGATCTATGTTATGAAGGATCTCTCGATGTTTAGATGTAGTTTAGAGTAGCTAGAATCAGAAAGGAGTGAAGGTATACTTTAGAAGAACTCAGACGGGACAAATGACGAAAAAAAGACTAGGCAGGTAACCCTGGCACACTCAGTAGCACGATGCGCCAGCCCCTAAACTATAGAGACCAAATCGTGGCGCATTGCTTGCGCCGCACGCCATCCCCTTCCCTAGAAATCCGATGAATTTTCCTCCTCAGTTCTTGGATCTAATTTGCCTAAAATTAATCGATTTCTTCCAAACTCTCTTAGATTCGTTTAACCAACTTAATTCCATGAAAATCTACTTGAAAACCCTTAAGAAAAATACTCAACAACAAGATCCTCGCCTCACGAACTCAAACAAACATCATGATTCAGGAATGAACAACAACACCTCAAGAATTCTCATCAATGACTTAAATCATTCAACCTCAAGAATGAAATTACGGATGGAATTTCCATGATTGGCTTGTGGGTGAACGAATCCAACACTATCAAAACTTACATACCTCGTTAGGATTGAATCCTTGGGGAAAACCCCTCGAAGATTGCAAGAAATTCTTGAGCGCTTGAATATTTTCCTTTCTTTCTCCTCTTGAACTTCTATCTAAAACCCTAAGCATATTTTAGAATTGTGAAAAATGAACCAAATCAGTTTAAAGCTGATGTGGTAAGGAAAATACCAAAATTCTCCTCACTAATTAGGGTGAAATTCTTTAACTGGATAGGCTGAACTCAAACAAGCATATCTCCCTCATCTGAAATCGGATTTTAGCAAACTCAGTTGTGTTGGAAAGAGGATTCAACAACCTTTCATTTGTTACTTTATGGGCCACCTAACTCATCATGTACTGAAAGTTATGGTCGTTTGAAGTTGACCCAAAATTCACAACTTAAGCTTAACTTGAACAAATCTCAAATTAACTCTTTCCAAATTAGTTCTTTTTAAATTTAACTCTTTCTAAGGCGGGATGTTACAATTTCTCCCCCTTGGGAAAATTCATCCTCGAATGAGATCACTCTAATTAGAACTAAGAGTTGGAACATCTAATACCCAGCTCAAACACTCAACATGCAATTTAACACAACATAGCATATCAACTTAAAAAGTATTTTACAAGAAATCATTACCTTGGTCTTAAATTTCTCCGGAAGTAAAGAGATGTGGGTATCTCTTATTCATATCCTCCTCATCCTCCAAAGTAGCCTCCTCAACAAACTGACTCCTCCATAAGACCTTGACTGATGCAACCTTTTTGGTTCTCAGCTTACGAACCTGACGATCAAGTATCTTAATGGAATCTCCTCATAAGATAGGTTGTCCTTAATACCAATATCTTCAGTTGGTATGATAAGTAAAGGATTTCTCATACACTTCTTCAACATAGAAATGTGAAAAACTTGATGGACTGCTACTAACTCTGGCGGTAACTCTAACTTATAAGCTACATTGCCAATTCTCTTTGATATCCTGTAAGGACCAATATACCGGGGTCGAAGATTTCCCTTCTTACCAAATCTCATAACACCCTTCATGAGTGACACCTTCAAGTAAACCCAATCGTCCACCTCAAACTCTAATGGGTCATTTTGTTGGGAACTAGTTATCCCAGGATTAACTATCTTGGGGTTAGTTATCCTGGGATAACTTATCCTACCATGTATATGGGATAACTTATCCCATCACTATGCTATAAATGGTGGGATAAGCTATCCCAAACATGTCAAACAAACAAGATATCTAAATTTTATCCCAAGATTATATTTTTATCCCATGACTATTTATGCTTATCCCTCACACTAAACGAGCCTTAAGTCTCTTCTCTTAAATTCGGTATAGAATTTTTGACAACTTTGCATTGTTTTCAACCTTTCTTGAATAGTCTTCACTTTCTCCATAGCTTGATGAACCAAGTTTGGTCCTAACAACCCAGCCTCACTAATCTCAAACCATCCAAAAGGAGATCTACATTTTCTCCCATAAACAGCCTCATAAGGAGCCATCTATATGGTAGAGTGATAATTGTTGTTGTAAGAAAACTCAATGAGAGGTAAGTGATCATCCCAATTACCCTTGAAATCGATCACACAATCCATTCACATATCCTCTAAAGTCTTAATCGTGCTCTCTGCTTGACCATCAGTCTAAGGATGGAAAATAGTACTCAAATTTACTTCGAACCCAAACATTTCTACCACGACTTCAAAAATTGTGCGGTGAATTGCGCACCTCTATATGAAATGATGGACACCAAAACTCCATGAAGTCTAACTATCTGTTTAATATATAATCTGGCATAATCTTCTGCTGAATGGGTTGTCTTTACCAGTAAAAATGGGTTGATTTAGTCATTCGATCTACAATCACCCAAATAGAATCATTTTGCATGCGAGACCATGGCAAACCAGTGATGAAATCCATACTGATCATCTCCCACTTCCATTCCGGCTATGATCTCAATCATACCACCGGGCATTTGGTGCTTTACCTTGACTTGTTGGCAATTCAAGTACTTAGCAATGAACTCTGTAATGCACTTTTTCATTCTACTCCACCAATAGACTTCTCTCAAGTCGCAGTACATCTTTGAGGAACCAAGATGGATAGATTATCTAGAGCTATGAGCTTTCTCCATGATCCTCTCTTGGAGTTCATCCACCTCTGGTACGCACAACCTACCTTAATACCTCAATACACCATCTCCCCCTTGTTCAAAATCGATCACTTCCTACTTACGAGCATTTTCCTTCAAATCAAGCAAAATAGGGTCTTGATCTTGTTTCTCCTTCACTTTAGATACAAGTGATGATTAAGCCCCATTCATCACCACCACTCCACCTTCATTTTGGAATCCTTTAACTGGACTCCCAATTGTGCAAGTATGTGCATATCTTTGGCTAATTCTTTCTTTTCTTACCTTACCCGGGTGATATAGAATACTCATGACATAATCCTTGAGTAACTCTAACGACCTCTTATTTATAAGATTAAGCTCTTTTTGACTGAATACGTACTAAAGACTCTTGTGATTGGTGAACACATTTACATAAACCACCATAGAGATAGTGTCGCCATATTTTCAAAGAAAATACTACACTAGCCAACTCTAGCTCATGGGTTTGGTAATTCTACTCATGAATCTCTTAAGTTGTCTCGAGGGATAGGCCATAACTTTGTCATTTTGCATCAATACACGACCTAGTCCAACTTTGGACGCATCACAATACACAACAAAGCTTTGTGTACCCTCCGATAAGGTCAACACTGGGTAGTAGTCAACCGGGTTTTCAATTTCTGAAAGCTTTTCTCACAAGCTTCGGACCATTGAAACGTTGCTATCTTATGAGTCAACTTTGGCAAAGGGGATGAGATAGAACATAACCTCTCCACAAACCTCCTATAATACCCAGTCAATCCCAAGAAACACCTAATATCAATCGGAGATATGGGTTTAGGCCAGTTATGCACTACCTCAATCTTTTGAGTATCAACTCAAATTCCATCACCGGAAACAATGTGGCCCAAGAATGCCACAGACTCAAGCCAAAACTCACACTTAGAGAATTTGGCATACAACTCTCTATCCTTGAGAGTTTTCTGAACTACTCTAAGATGACTAGCATGATCTTCCTCATTCTTGGAATAAATTAGAATGTCATTAATGAACACGATAACAAACTTATCAACATAAGGCTTTAACACTTTGTTCATAAGATCCATGAACGCTGAAGGAGCATTAGTCAAGCCAAAAGACATAACTAGAAACTCATAATGACCATAACGGGTCCTGAATGTTGTCTTAGGGATGTCACTTTCTCTTACTCTCAACTGATGATAACCTGGTCTGAGGTTTATTTTAAAAAAACAAGTGGCACCCTGAAGTTGATCAAATAGATCATCTATTCTCGAAAGAGGATATTTATTCTTGATAGTAAACTTGTTCAATTGGTGGTAATCAATACAAATCCTAAGAGAACAATCTATCTCCCTCACAAATAAGATTGGAGCGCCCCAACGTAAGACACTCGATCAAATAAAACCTTTACCAAGGAGATCCTTCAACTACTCTTTACACTCTTTCAACACAGTGGGAGTCTTTCTATATGGAAAAATAAAGATAGGTCGAGTATCAGGAAGAATATCTATATCAAAGTCTATTTCTCACTCAAGAGGGACTCCGGGAAGATCATCTAGAAAGACCTCTAGAAACTCACTCACAACTAGAACTGACTGAATATGTGGTGTCTCAACACTAGAGTCATTAACTCGATCTAAGTGATAGATACACCCCTTGGAAATTAACTTTCTCGCCTTAAGGTATGAAATAAAATGACCCTTAGGAACAGCTGAACTACTTATCCACTCAATAATTGGCTAATTAGGAAACCGGAACTTAACCACTCAAGTTCTACAATCAACTGAGGCATAACAGGCATGAAGTCAGTCCATACCTAGAATAACATCAAAGTCCACCATATCTAGCTCAACTAAATCAGCCATGGTGTCCTTGTGATTGACAAAAATGACACAATCACGATAAACTCTCTCAGCTAGAATAGACTCACCAACAGGTGTAAAAACACTAAAGGGCTCAAGAAGTTTCTCAGGAAGAATATCAAAATTCATAGCAATAGATGGAGTCACAAAAGATAGACTCTCACTTGGATCAAGCAATGCATATACATCAAAAGTAAGGACTTTTATCATACCAGTAACAACATTAGGTGACTTGTCTTGCTCTTGGTGCTAAGTCATAGCATACAAATGGTTTGGTCCTCTGTCTATTCCTGAAGTAGCTCCTCTAGGTGTATCTCTGTCTGGTGGAATCGTTGAAGAAGATTAGGCTCCATTGCCCTCATTACCACTCCCCTACCTGTTCTTAGGGCACTCTCTCATGAAGTAACCTACTTTACCACTCTTGAACTAACTAGTGGAGCAATCACGACATGCTCTTAGGTGGTTTCTACCACACTTAGCACATGCAAGAGTTCAATTACCTCCTTGTACCACACTACCTTGAGATTGTGCATGTCTAGCTCTGAAGTTCTGAGAATTCTGATTATTTAACTCACCTATGTTCCTAAGTGCAGGTGTACTAGCAGATGATAGAGCAGGTCCAGTTGCCCTTTTCTAAAAAGATGACCGGTTTACATTTCTGGTTTTCTGTTGTCTGGACTCATTACCCATAATGTTAGCTTTCTTGTTCTGAAACTCTTCTCTATCTGTTAACTTGTCCTCCTCAACCTGCTGCACATGGATCATAGGTCTTGCTATGTCCATGTACCCTATCAACATAGCAACCTTACCTTTTTTTCTTAATAGACGAGACAACCCAGACACAAACAAGCTCATCCTGCTCCTCATATCAGTAACCATCTCTGGAGCATAATGGGAAAGTTGAGTGAACTTTATGCTTTACTCGTGCACACTCATGGATTCTTGCTTAAGAGTGAGGAAAATTCTCTTACCTTTTCCTCCCTCATCCCATGGAGAAAGAAACGCCCTATGAAAGCACTCTCAAACATAGCCCAGCTCACAATTGGTGCCTCTTCATATATACTCTTATTCTATTGATTGTGCCAGATCCTATCAACACCTATGAGTTGGTATACAGTCAACTCCACTTGATTAACATCAGCAGCATGCATCACTTCAAACACTTTCTGCAACTTTTCCACATAGTTCTTTGGATCCTCAGTGACACTTGAACCAACGAAGTCTGGAGGATTCATCCTTAAAAACTCATGGATATTGGATGTATCAGCCACATCTTATCGATTCCCTATTTGTTGCCCAGCTTGGTTGGTCACAACTTGACTCAACATCCGGATAGCATCCCAGAACTCAGCATTAGTACCCTCTCCTTAGGGTTGCACTTCAGGTAAATTGGGTACCCCTTGATCTTGAGGATCAACATTCCTCCTAGCAGAACGACCTCAAAAAACCCTTCATCGAGGCATGATCTGAAAAGATACGCCAAAGTACGAATTAGAAAGAGAGACTTTTTTAGAGTTAAACTCTATCTTACAAAAAGAGTATGAAAGAAAGGAATTATTTCCTATATGTTGCAACCTCCTAATTATAGATGTGGTGCGCTTCACACCGATAACTAGGACTCTAAAGACACAATTTCATAGAAAACCTAGGATTCTTTAACTCTCTGCTCTGATACCAAGTTTGTCACACCTCAAGCCTACAACCTAAACGCGACTGGCACTCGAGAACCATTTGTTGCCCAAGCGAACCCTTTGCCTGGCTCAACTCTCAGTAGAAGACTTACTCAATGATAAATAAACCTCAAATGTAAAGATTTAACTCAATCTCTCAAAATGAATAACTTAGAACATTTAAAAATATTCAAACTGGCCATAAGAGGCAACTCAAGTCTTAAACATTAACAATAGAAATGAAAAGACTCATTAACTACTACTATTTATGAAGCCTCTACTAATAGAGATAAACATCGGGACAAGACCCACAACATTCTAATAAACAAATCTGAAATGAAAACTAGATGTGAAACCCTCCGGAAAGCAAGGAGGCTCACCAATTCTAGCTGGAACACGACTAGATCAATGGAGCGTCGGTTAATGATCCTGATTACCAGTATCTGCACCATGAAAGATGTAAGCAATATGGTGTTAGTACATGGAATGTACGAGCATGTAAGGGGAACTCTAAAGAATAGACATATAAGCTTGAACTGGAATGAAAAGGAACATACTTACCTTATCTCAACTCAACTCAACCTCAACTCAATACGATATAAAAGCAATGATAAAGATGCAATTTAAACAAAGCTCTTAAAATAGTAGATAACAACTCAATGTATTTAAAAATACAATAATAACTCAGTTTGTATGTAAAGATTCAAAATAACTCAATTTGGGAGATTCTCTAAACGACAACCATCACTATGAGTTATATTATGATACATCGTCTCGCCCACGCTGCCAGAACTATCCTATACCTTGCCGGAGTAGAAGACATCCTCAACTAAGTTGATCCACTAAGCTATGCTTAAAAAGCATTATCTAAAATGTATGACCCTTTCTACCCACGGTTTCTACACGGTTTAAGAGGACTTTGAGTTGTTTGAACTCGTCTCCATATCGGTGCTCAATACTACTCCCAAAATATACTTAGCTTATATGTTTAAAAATATTCCTCATATTCAAACTTTGAGATTATTACTCAAAACATTCTCTTAAAAGAGATTATACTCAAAACTCCTCATTAAATCATTTGGAAATCAAGGTTTCCTCCTCACTTTAAATGTAAAACCATTTACTCTTAGGAATACTTTGTTCCCATATATTCATTTTGAAAAATGAAACTCTTCTCTCCTCATCCTCAGACTTAAGTACTCAAGTCTTAGAACAAGTTCTAAAAGATTTTAAAAGACTTCTAAAATGACTCGAAAGAACTCTCAAGAATTTACTCTTAACTATACCTTAAATTTGAATTATGAATTCAAGGGTTAGATCCATGTTATGAAGGATCTCTCGCTGTTTAGATGTAGTTTAGAGTAGTTAGAATCAGAAAGGAGTGAAGGTATAATTTTATAGAACTCAGACAGGATAAACGGCGAAAAAAGGACGGGGCGTGTAACCCTAGCACACTGAGTGGAGTGGAGCGCTTGCCCCTAAACTACAGGGCACAAATCCTGGTGCACCACTGGCACGGCGCGCCAACCACTGCCCAGAAAACTTGATGAATTTTTCCTCCTCGATTCTTGGCTCCAATTCGCCTAAAATCAATTGATATCTTCCAAACTCTCTTAGATTCGTTTACCCAACTTAATTCCATGAAAATCTACTCGAAAACCCTCAAGAAAAATACTCAAAAACAAGATCCTCGCCTCACGAACTCAACCAAACATCACGATTCAAGAACGAACAATAACACCTCAAGAATTCTCATCAAGAACTTAAATCATTTAACCTCAAGAATGAAATTACGGATGGAATTCACATGATAGGCGTGTGGGTGAACGAACAATACTATGAAAACTTACATACCTCGTTAGGATCGAATCCCTGGCGAAAACCCCTCAAAGATTGCAAGAAATCCTTGAACGTTGGAATCTTCTCCTCTCTTTCTCCTCTTGAACTTCTCTCTAAGACCCTAATCATATTTTAGAATTGTGAAAACTGAACCAGTTTAGACCCCTACAATATTACCAAAAACGTTTAATATGATGGGGTAAGAAAAGGACCAAACTACCCCTCACTAATTCGGGTAAAATTGCTTAGTTGGGAAGGCTGAACTCAAACGGACATATCTCCGTCATCTGAACTCAGATTTTACCAAACTCGGTAGCGTTGGAAAGAGGATTCAACAACCTTTCATTTGATATCTTATGGGCCACCTAACACATCTTGTAATGAAACTTATGGACGTTTGAAGTTGACCCAAAACTCACAACTTAAGCTTAACTTGAACAAATCTCAAATCAACTCTTTCCAAATTAGTTCTTTCTAAATTTAACTCTTTCTAAGGCAGGATGTTACATTCTTTACCATCTTCGAAGAAAAGAATCTGTCAAATAATACCTTAGTTAACTCATATAGTGATTGAGTCCCTTGGTAGTTCAACTAACAATTTTGAGGCATCCTCCATCAGAGAAAAAGGAAAAAACCTCATTGGAATGGAATCTTTGGTGATGTTCATAAAAGTGAGTGGGCCACATACATCCACAAAGTTGTGAATGTGCTCATGGGGATCCTCATAAGAAAGAACCCCAAACATTCCTTTCATTTGGAGCAGTTGAAGCATGGTTCCGCTTACATGAAATATAGCATTCTCCATATTTAGGAGTAACCAGATAGTTCTCATACTTCCTATGGCATTGAAATTCACGTCATCTAAATTTGCCTCATCATCACTATGACCATGTTGACTAGCATCATTTTTCTCAATGACACTCATGTCGTCACCTAAAAAGAACAAAATAATGAAACAAATAATAAGAGTATTCGACTGCACTAAATTAGCTTAAAAAGACATTTTATTAAAAGAATTCTAAGCACCACTCCCCCGACAACGGCACCATTTTTGATAAGTCTCAAATTACTTGCATTGTAAAACCATTAAACAAGTAAGCAAAACCAATCTAATTACCCAACATATGAGGTCGTGGTCGAATTCCACAGGGAGTGGTTTGTGAAAGATTTCAATTACAATGTCAAATTGTATCCCAACTCATTGCAAGTAGATGGTAACAAGGGTGAAAATGATTCCAACTATAAATTAGATATTGTTTCTTAACCAATTTTGATCAATCAAACTTAAACAAGAGATTAACAAACAAGTGGATTGGGAAGCTCAGAGTGTGCGGAATTGGGTATCAATTTTAAAAGGTGGGTCAATGTGATTGCTCAATAACCTTAATTATCCTTGGATATGATGTGTCAATCTTAAACACATATCGTATTTCTCAATCATAATATGCTTATCACAAGAATTTCTGTCAGACACTCGCATGTGTAATAAACTAACCAACCCAATACCTTGACATTAATCTTGTCTCTCGAGCAAGACTACAATTTAGAGGTGAAATCCCAAATTCCATTCTCAAGCAAATAAAGAATTTCAAACTAATATGAATGAATTAAATCAATTACACACTTCATATACTCTAGCGCTCTCTCTCTCAAGCAATATACAAAGATCTAAATCTAGGATTAAGTTTGCAACATTAATTCATAAATTGAACTCATGATAATCTAATAAAATCCATGAAAATCAAGGTACATCATATCAATACACATTATCCCACAAATTTAATCAAAACCCAACTCCATATGCATACCCCTAGAATAGGGGTTTTAACCAATCATATTAAAAGTACTAGAAAGTAAACCAAAAAAATTCTCGTCCATCAAATTGATGATTTGCAACTTAAATTAAACAGACCCACTTCAAAAATCCTAAAAATTATGAGTTACCAGCTTGCGTCGCACACTACAAAATAGAAGTTTTCTATTGTACTCCTTCAAAAAAGTTTCAGATTCCATTCTATAAGCTAAAAAGATACATTTTTCTCTCCTTTCTGCTATTTATAGTTCCCCAAAACTTCACCAAATTCCTTAGTTGGCAATGTTAGTCGTTCTCACCGACTTGTTCTTCTTCTCGCCGACTTCTTCTTCTTCTCGTCTTTCTTAGTTTCAGACTTCAAGGGTTAAAACCACAGTTGGCGAGCTCGCTGGAGTTTACCGTTCATATTTGGTAAGTAGTCGATTATCATCCAATCTCGTCTTTTTGGCCTTAAACTTGGCTTAAATGTACTATAGCTTTCAACAAGCACTTGTTAGTTCACCGATTGAGTTCGGTGAGTCGGCGTTTAGCTCTTGTTCTCACCAACCTATCTTTAGCATTTGAGTTAATGACTCTGTAATTTTTTGTGAGATCTAGCAAATTTAGTGATTCGCCGAGTGCCTTTTGGTGAGCATCAATGTCACAATTTTTTGCTCTTTTTCCATTGTTTTAGCCTCTTTTTTGTGATGCATCCTTGCCTTTTATTTGAGACTTCATAGCTACAAAACACAATAAATAATTAGATACGGACTTAAAAAAAGGCATTAAGGACACTAATTGTTGAATTAAAAAGGCCTCAAATGAGTCAAAATCTTTGACGCATCACATCCTTTGAAGCTCATGGATAGATGGAATGACACTCTTCTTTTTGAAACATTGTTGGAATATCCTCTTCCTTAATATTATCATCGTAGTGAAACATTTCTTCAATCTCTAATATATCTTATCATCTTGTAATAAAATAAAGACCCCAACTTACATATTGAAATGCCTTGGTTTATGATTTATGATTCAATTTTAATTTAATAAATTGAATTGGCTTCCTATTTATTACATAATAGAGGCTACAGTGTAAGAAATTTACAAGTTGACAACTTGATTGTAATCTTATCCAATTTCAAGTTTATCCTATTGCATGTTCTTTAATTGTAAGCTTATCCAATTGCAATCTTAACGAATTTTAAGTTTATTCAATTACAAGTTACCATATTGCATGCTTATACAGTTACATGAAGTAGCTCATTAATAGGAAATGAATAGACTTCTATTTTTAAAGAGTAGAAAGTGCTATATAAATTTCTTGCAAGCTTATCTAATAATGTGTGTTTGAAATACACATCAATAATACAATGTATTTATAATCCAAATAACATACTTGATTTATTCATTGTATTATATAATAATATTTATTATACATGTTTTATACCGTATAGTATATAAGATATAAATAAATCCAATATTATTTTTATAAGAACATGCATAATGTGATTTATATCGTGTATGTATAGCTATATATATGCCTACCTTAGTTATAAACAAACTCATATATAACTAGGTTTAATAAAGTGATGATAAATTTACTACAAGGAAAGATAAAACTGTAAGCAAAAAGTATGGACACAATTATTTTTTCCATTGGCTATGAGCTCCATGAAAAAATTTATTTAATAGATAGTATTTCAATATTTGATAGTGTATGACATGTGTTCTTGCTAAATGGAACATGAAAATCCAATATTTTGATAAAATTAACATTCGGTAGTGAATAACCACGTTAAGACTAGAAGATGAATTTGTATCTAATAATTGCTAAATATATTTTATTAAATAACATAAATTTAGATATTGAATAATGATTTTATGGAAAGCAGTCTGTAGTGTTATTTTTTTGGATAGTATCTATTAGGGTAAATTATAAAATTTCTTCTAATGGTAATGTATTTATGTTTCTTCCATAAATAACTATAACCAATTTATATATAAGGCAAAAAATTAAGCATTCAAATTAAATCTTCAAAGATGGTTGATATACATCTGAACAACGAGTCAATACTTTTCAATCAAGTTCTCAAAGGTGTTTTTTTTCTATTTTGTGTATGTGTGTTATTTTTGACAACTTAAGCCAATTTCATCCAATTTTGTAAATTCAGGATCAAGAGTTGTGGAACCATCAAAACAAGAAAAAATGATGAATATTGTTGATTGGGAACAAGTAAGTTCACGTGTTACCAATTAAGTTTATACATTCAATTTGTTGTAGTTTTGACTAAGTATCTATGTGTGCTCTATTTCTATGGATAAAATGTGTTGTTTCCCTATTTAGGTTCTATCATTTCCTGAAGGAGAATAGCATCATCATTTATTTTGCAAGGACCAAATCCTTCTACCTATGATAATTGTGAAACAATGTGGATAAAATAAATATATAAGCCTAAGATTTAATCTTTTTCTCACACCAAATACACACCTACTGGTAAACTTTAGTAGAACAAGAATGCATCGCTTCCGAGCGTTAATTGTTTCAACCAGAAAAATGTTAAAGTCACGCTAGAAAATAAGGATAGGTGAAAAATATATGATCCTTATGCCAATTTTATATCTTCACTGAAACATTGAATAGTTAGAAATTCTTAAAGTGCTTGTCTTGTTAGTTTCTCTCTCAAGTTTCAACTGACAAAGGACTTAGATTTTTTCTCTAGTTAAAATTTTCTCATTTTTTGATACTCTATTTTATTTTTGTAATAGAAGATAATATAAATTAACAAGCTTTCTAGTTTATCTTAATAGAACTTTTGGTAATAATTATATAATATTTCAATACTTAAAAAAAAAGTTGTGTGATAGAATTTTCTTGTCTATCTAGGCCATGGATGTTTACTCTGAAGAGAATATACTTGTTGGAATCCTCAGTAGGTTGCCTGTGCAGTCTCTTCTTCGATTCAAATGTGTTTCAAAATTTTGAGGTACATTGAACGATGAGCCGTATTTTAAGATGAAGAATCTCACTCATGCCAAGAAGGATAGTCTATATTTTCCATTTATTGTTGTTCGGTTTCATCAGTGCAATTGGTAGAGGATAAGCAGGAACTGAATTGCCCTTTAAATATTGAACCACGACATTGCATAGTCTACTGTTGTTGTGACGGATTGGTTATTATCAAGGTTTATAAAAATAGCGCCAAATACTTTTGCTATGGAATCCGTCCACCAGAGAATTAATTGTACTTCCCACTCCAGAATTTCCAATGGATGAATTTTCATATTTGGGAATGTGTTTTGACTCGACCAGTAATGATTATAAAATACTTAAAATTCCCAGTGGTGTAAGTGATCATAGCAGAGTACCAGGTGAAAGCACTGAAAAGTGGTTCTTGGAGAAAAATTGTTGACAATCCTCGTGACATTTGATATATGGTGCATGGTATGCATTCATTGGCATTTATACATGGTTCATTTCATTGGGTTGGTAATTCAAAAAAATTATTTTGTGGTTTCATTTGATATTTCCCATGAAGTGTATGGAGAAATATCATTACCAGAGGAAATAAGCGTGAGCATCATTAATATTGGCATTTCAGTATCGGATGGAATGTTGTGTGCTTATACTAATGCATATATTCAGGGGAATCACACTTTTATGTTATGGGTGATGATGATTACGGTCTTGAGTAATCTTGGCATAGAATATTTTCTATAGCAGATCATGATATATTTATAGCCGCACCAAAATATAGATTTGCAGATGGTGAAGTGTTATTCTGGTGCTTATATTGTGAATCTAGGGAAAACACATATAGAACAGAGAGAGGTCCCTTAACATTGTTGCCTCATGATATCCTTCAGAATGGATTTGCTTTTACAAAAAGTTTGGTCTCTCCAAGATTACTTACTTAGTATTTGTTTATGTTTGATTGAAATACTTTGTCCTTTTTTTTATCAAGTTATTGTCTCTTATTTTATTTGTTAATCTATTGATCACAAACTTTTCTATTTCAAGCAATATTTACCGAAGCTTTGTTTATTTAATTCAATTTATATTTTTCAAAGCTTTATTTATTTATTGTTGCTAGGCAAAGAACGCGAGCCATTTATTTTCTAAGAGAAAAGTGGTTAAATATATTAATATCAGCTAGTAGGGAATAAGTTCTAATCATGTAGTAAGTTTACTTTAGTGTTATGTTTTTATAGGAATTTTTGGACCGTATCGACTGAAAATCGCATAAACAGATTCTTCTCTAGCTATAGTTTTTTATTTAAAAAATCTCTTTCCATTAATATATCAAATATAAATTAAAGTTAGAAAAAGTAATGAAATAGTATCACATGGTTTCGATGCATTAAGAAAATTCTAATGTAGTTGCTCAATTAAAATTATCATGGTCAATCACAAGAGATGATAAAAAATTTGACTTTATATGAGACCTCATGGGAATAAATTTATTTCTAGTTTTGGGTCACATGCATTGCATGTGTATTCCGTGCTAATTAAAGAAGTTTTGAGATACTCCCTCTGTCCCAATTTATATGACTTTCTTTCCTTTTTAGTCAGTCTCGAAAAGAATGACACATTTCTACATAAAGTAACAATTTAACTATAAAATGTCCATTTTACCCTTAATGAAATGATTTACAGCCACACAAATTTCTATTATTCATTTTAGACCACAAGTTTTAAAAGTCTTCCTTACTTTCTTAAATTTCGTGCCGAGTCAAAGTACCTCACATAAAATGGGATGGAGGGAGTAATATAAATGACATTAGAATGTCGATTATAAATATATCAAATGTGAGGAAAATACGTTAGTACAAAGTGATAAGTACATCGTTGTTAAATACTTTTACGAGTTAGCATTAACCCTTCATGGAAAATATTATTTTCAAACAGTTTATTAATAATTGCTATCTTCGAGGCTAAAATAAGCTTCCATGCTCTACAAATTAATCTTTGACCAATTTATAATGAGAAGCCATGTCCTTCCCTACTCGAATTCACGACTGGCCCAACTTGATGAAATCAACATTGAATTGGTATGAACTTATAATATAATAATACTTATGAGTCTATTTGTAGGTTCTTCTAACTTATGATGTCACACCCCAAATCCAGAAGGGCCGGACCGGCATCTAGTGCCTCACTTGAGTGAACAAACCAAAAAAAAACTAGCCAAGTAATACCACCTACAACAAGTCAAGGCCGATGAACAACACACAACCTTCATAATATTAATACAAAGAGTAACAGAGGAGACCTACAAGGTCTCTTTTAGGTGAATAGTTACAAACTCCTACTAGAAGAGTTCTTACTTCAATATCTCACATTGTGGATAAGCGCCAATGTTAAAATAGGCAGTCTTCCCAAACTGATGCAACTTTTTGCTTCTCTATCTGTAACACATCCAAACGTTGGTTGTTTTGTCCCATCAAACTTCCAACTTCTGCTAAAAAAACGAGCAGGTATGCCCTGTTACATCGGCTAAGACAAAGGTACTGTCTTAGTAAATCAAACCTTCTTCTACATTGTTGTTTGTTTTCCCTTTATGCCTACATTCTTTTAAGTTAACCGTGTTCCTTGTCCATCAAAACATAGTTAAAGATTGGATTAGGCTTTCATGTAAATGCTCGCCAACATTAACGTGTTGTAAGTTTCTTCCTATTTACTTTATGCTCATGTTTATGTACTTCATAGGTTCACTGACCTATATAATAGCCGATAAAGATTGGGTTGAAGAACTTCCTTGGTAGTATGGATGTAATTGATGCGTGTGATTTCTTGCCTTATCATGGTTTCAATTATCTTTGAGAAGATCTTATGCTTCCTGTAGCATGAAAATCCCGTGCATCTGCCAGTGCTCTTGACATATTAGAAGCTAATCTTGGAATTTCCATCAAGGGGAATATTTGGTTATATGCCTTGAGGGTATGAGGTTAAATCCTTTCTTTCTCTGGTTTACATTATACTAACATTTGCAGTTCTTCGGAGACATCATATTAGCATCTGATTGGTAAACTTCAAGTCTACAAGTTAACAGAACCCCATTACATGGAAAGTTCCTGCATAACAGATTGTGTGGTTTCCTGGGATGGTGGAATGATGAGGAAATGGAATTGTATCTGTATCGATCTGTTGGATCTGAGTATGTACTTTCGTCTTTCTTTTTCCTACTTCTTTATTATTTATTTGTTTCTCACAAAGAAGAGTAGATTTTGCATAATATCCATGGGCTTTAAATGATTAATATATGTCTTTATTTTTCTTCAGGGAATCATACATTCTATCTCCAATAATGATCAGTTTGAACCTTCGCCTAAAATATTGATGTGTTTGCAGGGAACCATCTCTCGATAATATCTGAGGTGTATTTGATTAAGACTTATCCAATTCGTAGTACATTTATAGTATTGTTTCTTATGGTCATATGTTCTCTACCATGACCAAAATATTTGAGAGTTTTGAGATAAACACTCAGACAAACATATTTCAACACCTTCATCCACTATTATGACTCTTTTAGAAGCAGAATCTGAGTTATCTGATGCATCACTTATACATTCGGTCTTGAAATGTAGTTTCCCAAGCGAACACTTAAAAAGTCTGTATGACTTTGGGGCAATAAAACTCCAGCTCAGAAATTGCCAAACCTTGCTTAAGACAAATTGATGACAACTTCCCTCTTCTCAAAAAGTTTACAAGGGAATTGGATTCGCACATTTCAATTGCCAAACCTTGCAAGATACCATGCTCCGACAAACGTAACTTGTACGGTGCTTCAAACTCACACTTGTTGATGATGTACTACAAAGATGACTATCAGGATCTTGTTCGTATAATCTTCTCAAACATGAATTTTGATATTTGGCATAGATTGAAGAATCCACTGAGCTTAATAGTAGAAGCGCAAAAGTCAACCATGATGTGTGATTTTATACATCCTCAATTGTTTTTCAGTCTCGGAGAGTACTTTAAGTTCATGTCTAAGTTGTTGTTTCTCAGATTCAGAAATGTCCGCTGATAGCTTTTCTTTAACTTCACCAGCACTTCTTTTACATTTTCTAGCAAGAAAGTCCATTATTAGATTTGCGAGTTGACATTAATTGTGTGGGATCTATTCTTGATATCATTAGCTCTATGTCTCTTTTAATTGTATTTGACGTGCCAGATGAAAATAATACATTACATAGCACGACTTACTCATGTTGCGCACGTGTCAAAGAACTAGTACCAATATAAACACAAGGCCAATAAGACAAAAAACTAAGCATACAACTTGCAACAAGGCCACAACTAAAATATAAACCAACAATAGATGTCTACAGGCCTCTACATTACAAATCGCTAACAAAAAGTTGGGACAGTGCCCTAACGTTCCCGTTATCAACTAAAGCTAAAGAAGACTCTAAACTCAGCAACTCCAGAAAGAACGGAGTGTACCAATCGTTAGCTAAACTCAACCACACACAATGAGGACCCCTATCTACCTGATAACCTATTGGAATGAATGCAACGCCCACTAGGCAATGGGAACGTCAATATAAAATAAAGTACCAAACATGTAAGGCGATAATAAATGAAACAACATAACAAAACTAAAACCATAATACAACATATGTAACCTGAACATTATCAATAGCTCACTAAATCACTCTACCTGTGTAGTTGATATCCATTTCTCATGTTCTCAACCAAAATTAAATAAATAAATAGGAGTTCAACCGTCACACAATCACCTACTCGAGCCCTCCCACAAACCTTCTATAATATCCTGCCAAAACCAAAGACACTTTGAATACACTACTAAAAAATTGCCAAAAAATGACGGCGAAAAGCGACGGACTGCGTTACTTTTTTGATCAAATCGATGAAAAAGCGAAGCAGTCATGTTCATCGCTTTTCAAAAAGTGACGGACAGCATAGCTAAAAAGCGACAGACTTTTTGATTATTTTTTTAGTAATTTTTTTTTAAAAAAAGAGCGACGCAGTCCGTCGCTTTTCTGGAAATTATTTTTTAAAAATACCCAGACTAGCGACGGACGAAAGTACCCTCACTACAAGAAAAGGATTAATTACATGGGGATTTTCTTGGGAATTAGTATGAAAATCCAATTTTCATACTAATCCCTAGGAAAATCCCCATGTAATTCACACTTTTCTTCTAGTGCATGTCCGTCGCTTTTTTGGGTTTATTTGAAAACAAATCATGCAAAAAAGTGACGGACAAAACCACCCTGTCCGTCCCTTTTTTCTGCAATTTTTTGACAGCAGAAACTCTGATGCCCACCTGCAAATATAAATCAATTCAATTCATATTCAACCAATCCAATCAAACAATATAATATAAACACACAACATATACAACATCAAACTTAAATCAATCTTCAAAAATATCTAAATCACAATACAAAAACTTATAAAGTGTTTCAAAAGAGACCTAAACTAGGGAGTGGCATCTACAAAATCCTCCTCCTCCTCCTCAATGTCATCATCGGTGTCCTCGGCAGGAGAAGATGTAGTTGGTCGACGAGCGAGGTTCAACACTTGTTCTTTGATTTCCTAAATGGTCGCACTCATGCTTTCTTGTTCAGCTACTCTTCTCCGCTCTGACTCTGCTAGTGCCGATGTAAGCTGTGCTATTTGAGCCGACATATCAGCAATCTAAACACCGTCAAGTGCCTTGACTTGATGTGATGGTCCAATACCTTGTAATCCTGACTAGAGTCGTCTTACATCGTTTCGAGAGCCTAGACCTTAGACTCTACCCTTGTGTGTCCCACCTAACACTTTCTCTATCCAAATATGGGTGGAGAGTTCAGGTGTCATTTGGACCGAACTATTTAGATTCTCAACGACGTATTGATGAAACTCATTTTGCATATTAAATATAAAACATTAACATCAATATATATACATATCATAAATATATTCACTATTAATATATATTATTCATATTAAATAACTTACAAAAGTTTGTTTGGCCCTTTCCTCGACCCACACATCCAGATCCGACTCATTTTCTTTTGTTCTTCACATGAGTCTTCTTGAAAATCTCAGGTTCAATGGGAGTGCGCCCCAATTCTTTTTCCTATAAATAAAAACTGAAATTCATAACGATATATATGATTCAAATAATTATTTATTTAAAAGTTTGAGTTAGAACTTACCATCTCTCTTGTAATTGTTCCAACGGTCTTCGCACCTCCGGTGTTCAACGACCCACCCTTAAGACTACCTCTAGCCTTTTTGGCTTGTTTGGACATTGCCTTAAGCTTATATGTGTTCCAATACACACGCAAATCATCAAAAACATGAGGCAACATCCAACCAGGACATTGATCAATATCTCGAACTTTCTTTAGCCAGCTAGACAGTCTCGTGGATACCCTCCTCTCAAATGTGGTCGCAATAACCAAATTGTACCTCGACTTCCAAGTACACATAGTCTGGAAAATAAATGGAATAGAGTTAATTAGATCAATAGTTAAAAAAAAGTAAAGTATACTAAACTTATTAAACTTAACTAAAAAAATATATACCTTAAATTCATTAAACATTGCCTGGCGTATACTGTTTGGAATCTCGCTCCAAGAGTAATAAGCATGTGTATAAAGTCTTCTAACACAGTCTTTTAAAGCCCGGGCAGCATCCTTTACAGGATGGCACCTGCAAAACACATAATAAATATGTTAGTTCATGAATAATATATTAAAGTATAAGAAATAAATAAAATAAACTAACAAATAGATAACAAAACAAACTTACGATGATCCATCCGGCTCAATCATGAATCTACCAAGTCTATCCTTCTGGCCAGGAGCTAGAGCAGGCATATGAGCATCTAGTGTAGCACTAGGTGCAGCTGTAGTAGAAGGTCATAAACTAGGATGTACAAAACATTGAGTCAATGGAGGCGTACCGGCCATAGCATCTGACTGCTTGCTACTTGAATCTCCAATCCTCATGGCAAATAACTAAGGAGATGTACCTGTGGGAGATGAAGTACCATCCGATATCCTACCTGCCGATAAGGGTCGTGGTCGATGAATAGCCTGTAACGGTAGGTCCTCGTAGCACCGTGGAGGAAATGCATGTGAAGTAGAGGAAGCACCGACTGGTCGACGATAATTAGGATAATATGCCCGAGGATCCGCCATACCAAACGGAACAACAATAAATAAGTATCATGACTAATGGGCTCTAGCGCAAAAGAAATAGATCTTGGAATATCGTCAGGATCTATGGGTCTCCTAGACTTCTTCTTTTTAGCCTTATTAGTTTGGCTAACTCCAAGATGCTCGCGATGTCTATCACCGTCACTGCTTGATGACATCTGTATGCAAATTTACATATATAATATTTAAAAATCATAAATTAAATAAAATTAGCAAAATAAATTAACTTACCTATACTAGCTTTCATGCTACTACTATTCCTCCTCGTTTGTTTCAATTCCATCATTCTCCCATTCTTCCTCCTCAGTTGTTTCATTTTCATTATCGTCCCATTCTTCATAATCAAATGATTCATTTACCTCATTCTCGGATATTTCTTCCTCAACATTCAGTATCTCATCATCGGATACTTCTTCTAATATGTGTTGAGGATGTTGTAGTGTGGTTTCCAATTCAATATCAACTTGTTGATGAACAATTGCAACATCATTTTGATACGTCACATCTTAGACATTGTCAATTTCAATTCTTCCCATATGCTTAGTTTTTATAACAACCCACCAATCATCTTTGTCTCTACACAATGGATATGGAGCGTAATACACCTGTTTAGCATTTTGTGCAATAATAAAAGGATCATAACTTTTTTATTTCCTGGTGTGCTTAACTTCAATTATATTTTGTTGATGGTCCACCTTTGTGCCTCTATGTGATGGGTCAAACCACTCACACCAAAACAATACAATCTTGGTCTTAGGTCAACCTGAATACCTCAATTCAATAATCTCATGAATGACACCATAATATTCAATAGTTTGGCCAGTACCATCAACATCACCTTGTATGTAGACACCACTATTATTTGTTTTCTTGTTCCTAGAAACTTCTTCAGTTTGAAACTTAAAATCATTGACACAATACTTATTCATTGTCAATACTTGAGATTCAGGTCCAAGTGCTACTTCTTTCACTAATTGCAAATGTTGGACACTTGAGTATTCATCGTAAACCTACGTGATTGTTATTTCAAGTAATATAATTTAGTATAACATGAATATATTATTTAATACTTAGTGATTTCACACTTAGATAGTTTGTTAGCCATTTGGAAAATTATGTATAGATGGCTTTATTACCCCATGTGTTTACGAAAAAGCTAATCATTTTACATTCAAGTATTTCATTAGTTAATGAACACTTATTAGTATGTAATTTGATAACATGTTTTTAACACTTACTTGACATATGGTTGAATCTCTGGACAATTAAGCAAAATATGTGTCACAACTGATTGCATTTCCATATCAGTGAAGCCTCGCTTTCCACGCTTTTTAGATGCTCAACCATTTTGATTAAAAATTGATATCGGTGGAAATGAAGGATCAATATTGCCTTCATCATTGCGATTGGGCATGTTTCTCCTACATGACACATTATCACCAAAGTAATAAGAATAAAAATAACCAGTTTCTCTCCCACTATGACCTTGAACAACTAATCCTTTGATCTTTCCCCTTTTCTTAATTGTTTGCTTGGAACTGCCAATTTTTCTGCATGTATATATGTATATATATGTTAATAAAAGACTTGGTATATATATAACTTAGTGAATATTTCAAATGGATACATCCATCTTGTTTGAACCGGACCTCTGAGGCGGGCCTCTTGTACAAGGTGAATTGGAAGATGCTTCATCACATCAAAAAACCACATGGAAATATCTTCTCTAACTTAGTAGTAATAACAAGAATATTTTCATCCATCCTATCTAAACTACTCTCCAACAACTTTCCAAAACACAAATCTTTTTTAAAAAAAGACTTACCTCTGTGATTGGTTTCCACATCCTTTCGGGTCGATGGCTAAAAGCGATATGAATTAAAGTTTCCATGAAAACATGACAATCATGACTTTTCATACCTATCAGTTTTCCTTCATTCATATCTGCCCGCTTTCCTAAATTCGAAGCATAGCCCTCCGGCATCCTCAAATTTTTAACCCACTCATAAATTTCACGTTTCTCATCCAATGTGAATGAAAAGTTGGCTTTGGGCTTAACTATTTTACCATTTTGTAAATCCTGCAGCCATAACTCTTTTCTCCTACAATGTTCCTTTATGTCCATTCTAGCTTTTGGATTGTCATTTGTCTTACCCTTAACATCCATCACTGTGTTAAACAAATTGTCAAAATAATTTTTTTCAATGTGAATCACATCAAGATTATGTCGTAGCAGATTGTCCTTCTAATACGGCAACCCCTAAAATATGCTTTGTTTGGTCCAATTATGTTCAACACCATATCAAGGAAGCCTAGAAGGCTATAGCTTTAGGTATTGAGAAACTCTTTCCCAAATTTGATGCCCTGTGAGTAATGGAGGTGGGGGATCACTTTCAATCTTATTTTTCCTAAATGCATTTTTCATCTTTCTAAACTAATGGTCCATTAGCAAGAACTGGCAATGACAATCAAACCATGTATTTTTTTTGCCATGCTTTAAAGTGAATGTCTTTCTATTTTCCATGCAATACGGACATACTAGCTTTCCAACTGTCATCCAACCAGACAACATCTCGTATGCAGGAAAATCATTAATAGTCCACATTAAAGAAGCATGCATAATGAAATTCTGAATAGTTGATATATCATAAGTCAAAACTCCTTCAAACCACAATTGTTTGAGCTCATCTATTAATGGTTGTAGATAGACATCAATCAAACTTTTTGGATTACGGGGACCTGGAATAACACAACTTAGAAGGATGTAGGGACCGGTCATGCACATTTCAGGAGGAAGATTATACGAAATAAGAAATACCAGCCAACATGAATAAGGCGAAGTAGCATTAGAGAATGGTGTGAAGCCATCTACACACAACCCCAATCTAACATTTTTTGGTTCACTAGCAAAATCAGGATATACATTATCAAAATGCTTCCATGCTTCACTATCAGATGGATGAGACAAGACATCTGGCGGCCTTCTATATTCACGATGGCATCTCATATGTAGGGCAGACCTCATTGATGCATACAACCTCTTTAACCTAGGAATAAGAGGTAGATAATGCATCTCCTTAACTGGGACCATCTTTCCAGCCGGAGTCCTCTTATAACGACCATGTCCACAAAACTTACAATTTTCTAAGTCACTATCAGTCTTGTAAAACAACATGCATCCATTAACACAACAATGAATTCTATCATACGTCAATCCTAACTTGGAAACCAAACGCTTTGCCTGATAGAAGTTCTTAGGTATGTTAAACTCTGGATTAACTAGTTTACCCAAAAGATCAACGATTGAGTCCATAGACGGATTAGGAACATTCCAATCTGATTTAATATTAATTAATCTAACCGCAAGTGACAAGGCAGAATGTGGACTCCCTTCACATTGTGGACGACTAGACTCTTCTAATTGATCATAGAAGCGTCTTGCTTCTTCATTAGGAGCTTCATCAAAATATTGTTTGGGATCCATCCCACCTTGAACCCCGAAAGCATCATTGATCATTTCATGAACCCTATAATGTTCAACCCTAATTTGGCCATGTGGTGCAAGCATATTATATTCATCCACATGCATCAAATTATAAAACATATCATTTAATCCATCTCTTTCTCCATGATCAATCCATACAAAATATCTAGGCTTAAATCCATTACGGTACAAATGAACCATGACTGTATCTGGTTCAAAAAAATTTTAAGCACCTACATGCACTACAAGGACACCTAACCAATCCATTATTCTTGAAAATGTCAAGTGTCATTGTATGTTCAATAAACTCTCTAACACCGTCAATAAACTCAGGTTTCAAACCAGCACCAGTTTCATAATGCATATTATATATCCACAAACGATGATCCATCTACAAAAATATAGATATTCAATTATATTATAAATTAAATTTAATAATAATTTTACTATATTAAACTAATTTATATTGTTAATATATATTTATAATTACTTAATAAGTAAAT
>JAJOOD010020774.1:0-43309 GCA_029582525.1 Solanum tacnaense | reverse complement strand
TTGAACAAATAAAAGGAAAAGAATTAGACCTAAGCGTAGCAAAAATATTCGAAATACCAACAATAAGAAACTGGTTTAAACGACAAAAAGAAGAATATTATGTAGTAAGTCAAAGAGAACATATTATAGATTGTAAATACACCAAAGGAGAAAAAAAATCTATCAAAGAAATGATTTAGATCAAATTGTTACTAAAGGAAGATTCAATAGTAATTGAGTATCAAGATATGCGCAAAGTCTCAACTTCACTAAAGAGTCAGATTCAGAGTGATTAAAGTTCATATCGAAGAAGATAGAAGTGATAAAATTTGAAATCATATAAATCAAGATTCAAGGAGAAATGAAGAAGATCATGAAATTCTCTTGGATTGCTTAAATAAGAGCTCATATTTGTACAAGTCAAAAAGAGAGTTTAGAGATTTCAATGGGAAGAAAATTATTTATTTGGGAATAATAAAAATGTCTACTATGAATGCTAATTATATGAAGGAGATAATTGAAGATTATTTATTGAGTTACTGTGTGCAAGTTTTATTATGAATATATTTTATTTACTAAGATCTACGAATGAATTCTGAGTATGAATCTTCTTCATGACTTACTTGAGGACATGATAAGTATGATGAAAAATAAATAAATTAAGGGACATATACTCAAGGACATTAGGGAAGAAGTTCCATAAGGAAGGAAAATAATAATCACAAACTTCTCTTTCAAAAGAAAAAGAATCTGCAAGCTACTTAATTAATTTGCAAGAATTAAGGATTTAATTATTTCTCTACAAGAATTTCTAGAAAAAACAAGGAAAAGATCAATAGAGATATCAAATAATCAAAAGAGTTATTTAAAGAGTAAATACCTATTGATGGTCATTTCAATATTATTCAAGCACTGTGTGTATATATATTCAAAATCCCAAAGGGAGGTAACTACCAATCGAAGATTATCTGTAAGGAAATATCTATATCCTCTAAAGAGAAAAATATTCCATCAACGCCCAAGAAGGAAGATAGTCCAAGATTCAAGAAATGTGATGTAGTATTCAAATCTTCCATGACAGACAAGTTATCAGTGGTAAATATACAACAAACACTATAGATTGAGTAGCTCAGGAAGAACAAAAGTAAGCAATCATACATTGTCATGACCCGTAAAGTTGGAGTCATGATGACACCTACCATAGCACACCAGTAGGAAATTAAGTTGCCCCATATCCTAGAACAAGTAACATGCATATTGGGTAGAAACAACAACCAATGAGAACTTTAAAAGCAATTGATTAAGATACACAGTGGATAAGAGAGAACAATAATATATATACAAAAGCTAGAAGCACATGATCAAAACCCACAATGTAACTACTCGGAAAATGATAGGTTGAACTAGAGCCTTAACGTTTTGGTTAGTGTGACTTTAGGTTGTTGTGTAGGCTGTTTTAGAACCTAAGTGGGGCAAAGTGGAAGCCTAGGATGCAAGCAAGGGCCTTAGATAGAAAGTGTGAGTGAAAGAAACATTGTTCTTTGATGGGCTGTTTGGCGATGGGGGTGGCGATAGGGGTGCTGTACGCCCAAAGGGTTTGGCGAGTCACCCTTATGCCCTTATGGTCGCCTAGTGGGATGCCTTTTTGGCCTAGCTACTGGACCAAAGGGTGAGCCAAATGGTATCTCACCAAGCTGGTTGGTGTGTTGCCCATTGGCCCCCTCCAATCGCCCTATGACCATCCCCTTTAGTGAGCTCAGTGGAACAAAGGGCAAGCCAAGGGTGCACTTGGGAAGTCTCCTAGTGCACTTGGCGAGCCCAAGTGTCCAAAGGGCTAGCTAAGACGGGAAGGTGCTGAAATTTTAAGTTGTAACTTGTAGGGTCCTTAGTCCTTTTCCAAAGTTAAGTCCCTATTATTCTATTCTTTTCCTAGCAACTATATAAAAATTTTAAGACCTTTTTAGACCTAAATCCTCTCATTTAAGTCACTCCATATAGAATTAAAAGAAACCCACCACCTCTCAAATATTTCTCTCTCTAGAAGTTCCCAAAGAAGAAGAAGAAGTGGGAGCTAGGGTTTTGGATTCAAGGACTTTCTTCATCAAATTTCTTGGAGAATCTTAGTAAAGGTATGGTGATCCTTCATCAAGGGTTAGCTTTCACCCTAGAGTCAATTTCAAAGAAGTTTTCAAAGTTTTCAAGTTCATGAAAAATCAAGGGTTTTACTCAATCTCATGGGTTCCTTCTTCAAACAATTTCAAATGATTTCTAATGTCATATAATTATTGTATTGATGTTTAATGGATGACTTATGATGAAAATATTCTATGAATCCATGATTTCTCTCAATTCCTAAATTGTGCCTTTATGAAGTGGGTTTGTTGATTATGAAAGCTTATGATGGTAAATATGTCTAAATTGCTTTGGGTTATTGGATTGTATCATTTTATATGCCTTAATTATGGTAAATTGTTGGTGTGTTGATGATTTGAGATTCATGGCCTAGAAGGCAAGTTATGGCTAAATGTACATGTTGTAGTAGACTTGTGCTAGAGATGTTGATCCACTTGAAAGGTGGAGGTGTTTACTTACTAAGAATATGAATGTGAATTCAATTAAGTTGAAGTGATCATGTCTTGAAGTTATTTGTGTTGTTATTGAAAGGCTAATTCTCAATGTGACACTCATGTATATTGATGGTAGAATGTGAAGGGTTTTCTTCTATATGATGTATATCTTGAATAGGTAGGCTTTATGCATCCTTTTCTTGTACAAATGAAAGTAAGGTAATGATGTATGTCTTGAATTGGTAGGCTTTATGCATCCTCTTCTCGAATGAATGAAAGTATAGTTGATTGTATGAACATGAACCGATAGGATATGGCATTCCTTTCATATATGATTAATGAATATGTCTTGACTTGATGAATATGAATCTATAGGCTATGACATTCCTTTCATATATGATTAATGAATGTGTCTTGACTTGATGAATATGAATCAATAGGCTATGACATTCCTTTCATATATGATTAATGAATGTGTCTTGACTTGATGGATATGAATCGATAGGCTTAAGGCATTTCCTTTCATAAATGATCTAATGTAATTAAGGCTCTAGAATCGATAGGCCTATGACATTCCTTTCTTAATGAGTCAATGTACCATGAAGCAATAGGCTAGTGGCATTCCTTTCATGGGTATAAGAATGTAATGAAGGACCATGAATCGATAGGCTAGTGGCATTCCTTTCATGAGGACCCTAGAGCTATCCTTGAATGTACCATGGATCGATGGGCTTATAGCATTCCTTCCTTGGTAATGATGTATCAAGGGTCGATAGGCCTATGGAATTCCTCCCTAGTACACTAATGTAATGTGAATGAATTAATCTATGGGAATGTAGGCTAAGCACCGAGTGGATATGGTTAGATGGAAACTCTCTCAATGTTAGATTATAGTTCCAAGGGACATCTTCCTATCCCATAACTATGTGCCCACATAGGATATTAGCCAGCGGATTTCATCCAAGCTAAGGATTCAACTGAGCTAATGTTACCGTTCTACCTTAGGCAAGTGGACCACCTCTTTACGGTGTGGGGCTATATGACACCGGTTTTTATGTCTAGCTTGCATGGTGTATGTCTGTTAAACGCTTATTCCCATCATGTGAGATGTGCATTATGGTTTCTTGAGAGGTTCTATAAAGTGTAGGTGGTAGTATGGGATGCCATCTATACATTGCACGAGTAGGCTTTGATAGGGTCATAGTGAGTTGTCTAAGTCTTAACGACTAATGTATGAAAGTCCTCTAAATGAAGTAATTGAAGAATGCTGACTCTTAAATGCTTAATGTGATATGCATGCTATACTTGGGTTATATTATGAGTAATTTTCCCTTGTCATGCCTTATGAAATGTTATGTCTCTTATGCATGGATATTGTGCAAAGATGAAAAGGAAAGAATGGTAAGTTCACTTTTGGTGACCTTAACGTGGAGCCTTAGTGTGGGTGGTGGTATGGGACGCTACCCATACATTGCACAAGGTATAGCATGAGGGTTACTTAAGGTGAAGGCCTAAGGTAAAGGTAATGGTTTACATGATGATATTGTCTAAATGTGGTATTATGACTTGAATGATGATTGTACTTGTATTGTATGTCTCTTATGCTATTGTACATGATATTTCCAAAAAGTGGCATAATACATGGTTTCCAACCAAAATGTCTCTTTTAAAGCATGTTTTTGCATGGTCATCATACTTCGTACATTTTTGTGTGCTAACCCATATTTCCCTATTTTTGCTACAAGTGTAGGTTCTGGCAAGTGATTGATTCTAGATAAGATTGAAGTGCTTGGAGAGAGTTTTCCTCCAAGACTTGGTATGTCCTCATAGATCGAGGACAATGACTTTTATTAATTCTAGTTCTTTATATTTTAAGACTATTGTTTAGACATCGATTGTAAAGGGTTGTGACCCTATCTTGTTAAAGTTTGTCTAAGATGGCCATGTGAGACTTTAGTATTCCGCTGCTTATTAAATGAGTTTTTTTTATTATTTGGTTTAAATAAGTTTTTTTTCCGCTTTATTTCTATGTATCGAATGTCATTAATGCTAAGAGGCTTGGATAAGACCCCTTCGGGGTCGAGTATGCCATGTTACGACTATGGGGTGCTCTCGGGTCGTGAGAAACTTGGTATCAGAGCATAAGATTTTTGAAATGGCTTTAGGGTTGATGTCTCACAAGCCACATCTAGTAGAGTCTTGTTCATCGGTGTGAGTTGCGACACATCTATGAGCGAGAGGCTATAGGACAATAGAAAGCTACACTTCTTTCTTCATTCTTCAAGTCGTGACATAGATCTTAACTCCATAAGTTCTCTCTCTTATTCCTTATCTGGTGGTCTTGAAGATCTGACTACTTGAAAGGCTTATGTTGCAAGGATCCAGGGAGGAAAAGGTGAGTTTTGATGCTTATTGTGGTTAAGTAACTAGATGAACCTTGTTGTGGCAGAATTGAGAAGTTATATTGTGATGTAGTCTTTAGTATGAATGGGTTACTATATGGTTATGTGTGTTGTTGGTCGAAGGTTGTGATGAGTTTGGCGGTAAGTTGAAAGATTTGATGAATGAGGTGTTTTAAAAAATGTGTTGATGTGTTGAGTGAATAGACTTCTTAAAAGAGGGTATAAGTGTGATTTACCTTGGTTTAGAATCACCTTGGGTGATGAGCGTGAAGGTTTAGCGATGTTTTTCTCTGACCTTAGAATTGAAAGAAGTGAAGTTGTAAAGAGTTTGTATAGGCTTACCCTTATAAGGGGTAGATAATATGTTTAGATGGCAAGGTTGTTGAATATCCTTGATGTTCATGAGTTAGGTTTGCTTGATATACTCACAATAAGAGGTGTAGTGAGTTTGAGGAGTTTAGATACGGTGTGGTAGACTCATATGAAACCTTAAGTTGTGTTGGTAAGGTTGGTTGTGAGCAAGAGTTTGTAACGACTCACAAAATAATAGGTTAAACTAGAGCCTAAATGTGCGGTTAATGTCATGAGTTAAGGGCAAGGGCTAAGGGTTTTGGTGTAGGATATGGTTTGGGAACCTAGGCTACCTCAAACTAGTCCTAGCTACTGCCTCCATAGACCACGAGGGTCTTCATGACCTGTGTTGGCCACCACAAGTCGTGGTATCACCCGTGGTGGCAAGGCAGCATGCTCAAGTTTGGTGCCAAGCCAAGGCTCCCTTTCACGAGCCACTTCATGACTCGTGGTCATGACCACAGGCCGTGGGAAAGCTCATGGGGTTGCCTTACCTTGGTTGGAGATGTTGCAAGTTGAGGGAGCTACTGTCCCAAAGTTCACGGGCACCACCATGAGCCGTCGTGCCCTAGACGGTCCGTGAAAGTGAACTTGGAGTTCACTTAGTCTCAAGGGAGGCAAGGCAAGTTTGCCTAGGTGTTGCCCCATGACCACGAGCTTCACCATGAGTCGTGGTGTGAACCACGGATCGTGGGAGCTTCCGTGGACTTGCCTTGGCCTTGGAGGGCTTGTCAAGGATGGGAGGCACACTGACTCAAGGACCACGGGCACCACCACGAGCCATGGTGCCTCTCACGACCCATTTAGTTGGGCGTGGTCCCTGACGGGCTACCTCAAGTTGGGGGTTTTTGGTAATTTCATTTTAATATTTTATTATTTGGGGTAGATTTTAAATGGTTTATATGATAAATACATATGGTTTTAAGTCTTTTAAACTAGTCATTCTCTCATTTTTTTCCCAAATCAAATCCCAAAGTTCTCTCTCTATATTTCTCTCTAACTCAAGGAAGAAGAAGAAGTGGAAGCTAGGGTTTTGGATTCAAGGATTTCTTCATCAAATTTCTTGAGAAATCTTAGCAAAGGTATGGTGATCCTTCATCTAGGGTTAACTTTCACACTAGAGACAATTTCAAAGTAAACTTTGAAAGATTTCAAGTTCATGAAAATCTAGGGTTTTACTCAATCTCATTGGTTCTTTCACCAAATGGTTTTAAAAGGTTTCTAATGGTATATTATGGTTATATTGTTGTTATATTGATGATTTAAGATGAAAATACTCCATGAACCCATGATTTCTCTCTATTCCTAGTTTATGCCTTTATGAAGTGGGTTGATCGATAATGAATGCATTTGAATAGAGCTTGTTTAAATGACTTTAGATTGTTGAAGTATGTCAATACCCATGCTTATTTTAATGTGTATTGTTGGGGTATTAGTATGTGAGGTTTATCACCTTAAAGGCAAGATATGAGAAACTACTTGTTGATTTTGAATTGTTAACTTGATGTTGATCGACTTGAAAGGTGGAGGTGTTTACTTACTATGTACATTATGACCATGGCCTTGAAGGCATAGTATGAGAAATTGAAGTGTTATCATGAAATTTTATGAATGAGAATTCAATAAAGCTAAGGTGATCATGTCTTGAATGTGAATGTGTTATTATTGAAAGGACTTTCCTCAATTTGACACTTATGAATATTGATGATAGAGTATGAAGGATTCTTCAATGTAAAGTATACCTTGAATTGGTAGGGCTTCTGCATCATTTTCTTGTATAAATGATTATATTGTTTATTGTTGAACCTTTGGATCGGTAGGCTAGTAGCACCCTTCCACTCATGTTTATAATGAACCTTAGAATCGGTAGGCTTATGGCACCCTTTCATGAAGGTCAATGATGAGCCTTGAACCGGTAGGCCTATGACACCCTTTCAAGAAGGTTAATGATGAGTCTTGAACCGGTAGGCCTATGGCACCCTTTCAAGAAGAGTTAATGAGCTTTCCTAAATGTACCTTGAATCGGTAGGCTTAAGGCACCCTTTCATGTGTAATGAATGAATTGGAGTCGGTAGGCCAATGACACCCCTCATATGTGATAATGTCAAGGTAATGAACTATTCTATGGGAATGTAGGCTAAGCACCAAGTGGATTTGGTTAGACGGAAACTCCCCCAAAGTTAGGCATGAGTTTCAATGATAGTCTACCTTATCCCATAAACTATGTGCCTGCATAGGTCTAGCTAGTGGATCCACCTAAGCTATACGAACCGGTTTTTCTTAGGTAAGTAGACCACCTCTTTATGGTGTGGGGACTTATGACACCGGATTCCATGACAAACTCTCATGGTCTATGTCGGTTAACGCTTACTTCCCATCATGTGAGATTTCATTATGGGTCTTGATAGGTTCTACGAAGTGCTGGTAGTTGTATGGGATGCTACCTATTCATTGCACCAGTAGGCCTTGAGAGGGTCATAGTGAGTTTCTCTAAATGTTAATGGCTATGATATGAAAGTGTCTTAAATAGAGTGATTGAAGAATGTTAGCTCTTAAATGCTTAATATGATATGTATGCTATACTTGGGTTATATTATGAGTTACTTTCCCCTGTCATGCCTTATGAAATGATAGGTCTTTTATGTATGAATATGGCTTAAAGATGTAAGGAAATGAATGTTAAGTTTACTTTAGGTGACCTAAATGTGATGCCCTAGTGTGGATGGTGGTATGGGACGCTATCCATACATTGCACAAGGTATAGCATAAGGGTTGCTTGAAGCGAAGGTCCAAGGAAGGTAATGGTTTCCACGCGATTTTGTTTTAGTGTGAAGTTATGACTTATATGATGTTAATGCTTGTATATGATGTCTTTTATGTTATTGTACATGATGTTTCTAAAAATAGGCATAATGTATAGTTTCCAATCAAAATGTTCCCTTTTAAAGCATGTTTTGCATGGTCATCATACTTAGTACATTTCTGTGTTCTAACCCATATTCTTTATGTTTTTACTACAAGTGTAGGTTCTAGCAAGTGATTCCTCCTAGATAGTTTGAAGTGTTGGATTGCTTTCCTCCAAGACTTGGTATGTCCTCATGGTTCGAGGACAAGACTTATGTTTCCTTATTTCATGTAATAGACATTTTTAGTAGTTGTTTTTTATTGGAAAGGGTTGTGTCCCTATTATGTTTTAAGCTTGGGTCTAAGATGGCCATGTGAGACTTAGACTTCTGATGTACTCCTAGTTTTCCTTTAAATAAAGTTTTGATATTTTGGATTTAAATGAGTTTTAGTTCTGCACTATTTCTATATTGAATGCAATGAAATTCCATGAGGCTTGTATGAGGCTTTTTGGAGTCTTGCACGCAGTGTCGCATCCGGGGCCTATACTCGGGTCGTGACAAACATGGTATCAGAGCACAAGATTTTGAAAATGGTTTTTAGGATCAAAGTCTCACAAGCCACGTCTAGTAGAGTCTTGTTCATCGGTGTGAGTAGCGACACATCTATGAGCGAGAGGCTATAGGACGTTACAAGTTACACTTCTTTCATATTCTTGAAGTCGTGCCTTAGAGTTTAGTTTTGTAAGTGTTCTTTTCCTAACCCTTCTCTTGTGTTAATAGGATATGAATACAAGAGGGAGACCCGGAAGGAGCGTAGGAGAAGAGAATGTGAATGAGGGAGTTCCTCCCCTAGGTCCTCAAGACGTCTAAGTTTTGGTAGAGGTTCCGGATATGACCAATGAAGAGACTAGGTCAGCTTTCTTAATCTTGGCCCGAGCCATGGAGGCTCAAGCGAATAGAGATGTGGGGCCTAGGGTGAATGCTAATGAGGGTACTATGGCTTCTAAGTTGATAGACTTTGTGAGGATGAATCCTTCGGTGTTTCTAGGTTCTAAGGTGGGAGAAGATCCCTAAGAATATTTGGATGAGGTGTATAAGGTAGTGAGTGCTATTGGGGTGACTTCAAAAGAAAAGGCGGAGCTTGCCTCCTATAAATTGAAAGATGTTGCCCAAGTTTGGTTCACTCAATAGAAGGCCAATAGGCCGGTGGGAGCAGATCCTATAGAATGGGAAGAGTTTAAGGAAGCTTTCCTTGGTAAGTACTTTCCCCGTGAGAAGAGAGAGTGTAAGGTTGAGGAGTTTATCAACCTTAGGCAAGGTAATGCGAGTGTGCAAGAGTACTTCTTGAGGCTTACCCAATTGTCTAAGTATGCTCTATCCTTGGTGTCAAACCCTAGGGATGAGATGAGTAGGTTTGTGACCGGTGTGTCCGACCTAGTCAAGGAAGAGTGCCATACGGCAATGCTCCATAATGACATGAACATTTCTAGGCTCATAGTGTATGCTCAATCCATTGAGGAGTCTAAACTTAAGAGGATGAATAGGGATATGAAGAGGGGTAGATTCGATGAGCAAGGTCAACCTAGGTTCAAGAAGAGGGTTCCAAACCAAGATTCTTCAAGTGCTCCTGAGGTTAACCAAGATAAAGGTGGTGGATCTCAATTTTCTAAACCTACTTGCACCACTTGTGGCAAGAAGCATTATGGGAAGTGCCTAGCCGGTACAAATGGGTGCTATGGTTGTGGGAAGAATGATCACAAGGTGAAAGATTGTCCTACTCTTACGGCTAGAGGAAGGGAGGCCAAGCAAGCTTCTAAAGATGGTGCGGTTCCTATCCCTCCAAATTATGGCCGTTTCTATGCTCTCCAAGCTAACAAGGACAAAGAAGCTAGTCCGGATAAAGGTACCGGTAAGTAATAGTTCCTTGTTGTTGTTTCTTTCATGTTGACCCTAGTATGAGTTTGCCCTTAAGTGGGGGATGGTATGATGAATAGTAGATTGTGGTGAATTTTGATATCCTTGTCACTTTCTTCTATTCCTACTCAAGCTTAAGACCAAGAGTTCCTTGTAGCTTGTTTCATGTTTTGGAGTCATGAGTGTTAATGAGTTTTTGATGGCTTCCTTATGTTATGCATGCTCTTGATGAATGTATATTTAAATGTTAAAATGAGTTTTTGACTTATGTTCCTCATGATTGATATGCATCTAGTATGAGTTGTCTATTATGCTTCATGAGGTTAAATGTTGAGCATGCTTAAATGTGCTTTTATGAGAAAATTGCATAATGTGCCTAAAGATGTTATGTTGAGCATGATGTGAGTTGGAGAAGGAAGTTCCTCCAAAGAAATGAGAAATGTTGATGTTATTGTGCATAATGAGTTTGTAGGAATAGTTCTTACCTTCTTGTATTGCATTAAGCTTACTGATGAGGAGTTGATGTTTCCTCCTATGGAATATGCATTATATTGATATGACTTGATTGTTGGGCTGCTAGTCTTGAGTCGTTTTTCCATTAAAAGTGTTTAAAGTGTCATTCGAGGACGAATGTTTCTAAGTGGGGGATAATGTAACGACTCAGAAAATGATAGGTTAAACTAGAGCCTAAATGTGGGGTTAATGTCATGATTTAAGGGCAAGGGCAAAGGATTTTGGGTGTAGGCCATGGTTTGGGAACCTAGGCTACCTAAAACTAGTCCTAGCTACTGCCTCCCTAGACCACGAGGGTCTTCACGAACCGTGGTGGCCACCACGAGTTGTGGTGCCACTTGTGGTGGCAAGGCAACAAAATCAAGTTTGATGCCAAGCCAAGGCACCCCTTCACGAGCCACCTCACGACTCGTGGTCATGACCACGGGCCATGGAAAGGCTTGTGGGGTTGCCTTAACTTGGTGAGAGATGTTGCAAGTTGAGGGAGCTACTGTCCCAAAGTTCATGGGCACCACCACGAATAGTGGTCCCCTAGACGGTCCGTGAAAGTGAACTTGGAGTTCACTTAGGCTCAAGGGAGGCAAGGCAACTTTGCCTAAGTGCTACCCCATGACCACGAGCTTCACCACGACTCGTAGTATGAACCACGGATCGTGGGAGCTTTTGTGGACTTGCCTTGGCCTTGGAGGGCTTGTCAAGGATGGGAGACACACTGCCTCAAGGACCACGGGCACCACCACGAGCCGTGGTACCACTCACGACCCATTTAGTTGGTCGTAGTCCCTGATGGGCGGTCTCAAGTTGGGGGTTTTTGGTAATTTCGTTTTAATGTTTTATTATGTGGGGTTTATTTTAAATGGTTTATATGATAAATATATATGGTTTTAAGTCTTTTAAACTAGTCATTCTCTCATTTTTTCCCCAAATCAAATCCCAAAGTTCTCTCTCTCTATATTTCTCTCTAACTCAAGGAAGAAGAAGAAGTGGGAGCTAGGGTTTTGGATTAAAGGCTTTCTTCATAAAAATTCATGGAAAATCTTAGCAAAGGTATGGTGATCATTCATCTAGGGTTATCTTTCACCCTAGAGACAATTTCAGAGTAAACTCTTAAAGATTTCAAGTTCTTGAAAATCTAGGATTTTACTCAATCTCATGGGTTCTTTCACCAAATGGTTTAAAAAGGTTTCTAATGGAATATTATGGTTAAACTGTTGTTATATTGATGATTTAAGATGAAAATACTCCATGAACCCATGATTTCTCTCTATTCCTAGTTTATGCCTTTATGAAGTGGGTTGCTTGATAATGAATGCATTTGAATAGAACTTGTTAAAATGGCTTTAGATTGTTGAAGTATGTCATTACCCATACTTATTTTACTGTGCATTGTTGGTGTATTGGTATGCGAGTTTTATGGCCTTAAAGGCAAGATATGAGAAACTACTTGTTGATTTTGAATTGTTATCTTGATGTTGATCCACTTGTAAGGTGGAGGTGTTTACTTATTATGTACATTGTAACCATGGCCTTGAAGGCATAGTATGAAAAATTGAAGTGTTATCATGACATTGTATGAATGAGAATTTAATGAAGCTAAGGTTATCATGTCTTGAATGTGAATGTGTTATTATTGAAAGGCCTTTCCTCAATTTTACACTTAATGATGAGTCTTGAACCGGTAGTCCAATGGCTCCCTTGCAAGAAGAGTTGATGAGCTTTCCTAAATGTACCTTGAATCGGTTGGCTTAAGGAACCCTTTCATGTGTTATGAATGAATTGGAGTCGGTAGGCCAATGACACCCCTCATATGTGATAATGTCAAGGTAATGAACTATTCTATGGGAATGTAGGCTAAGCACCAAGTGGATTTGGTTAGATGGAAACTCCCCCAAAGTTAGGTATAAGTTTCAATGATAGTCTACCTTATCCCATAAACTATGTGCCCGCATAGGTCTAGCTAGTGGACCCACCGAAGCTATACGAACCGGTCTTCCTTAGTCAAGTAAACCACCTCTTTACGGTGTGGGGACTTATGACACCGGATTCCATGACAAGCTCTCATCTTCTATGTCGGTTAACATTTAGTTCCCATTATGTGAGATTTCATTGTGGGTCTTGATATTTTCTACAAAGTGTAGGTAATAGTATAGGATGCTACCTATACATTGCATGAGTAGGCTTTGAGAGGGTCATAGTGAATTTCTCTAAATGTTAATGGCTATGATATGAAAGTGTCTTAATTGGAATGATTGAAGAATGTTAGCTCTTAAATGCTTAATATGATATGTATGCTATACTTGGGTTATATTATGAGTTACTTTCTCATGTCATGCCATATGAAATGATATGTCTTTTATGTATGAATATGGCTTAAAGATGTAAGGAAATGAATGGTAAGTTTACTTTAGGTGACCTAAATGTGATGCCCTAGTGTGGATCATACATTGCATAAGGTATAGCATAAGGGTTGCTTGAGGTAAAGGTCCAAGGAAGGTAATGGTTTCCACGCGATTTTGGTTAACTTGAAGTTTTGACTTATATGATGTTAATGCTTGTATATAATGTCTTTTATGTTATTGTACATGATGTTTCTAAAAAGATGCATAATGCATGGTTTCCAACCAAAATGTCCCCTTTTAAAGCATGTTTTGCATGGTTATCATACTTAGTATATTTTTGTGTACTAACCCATATTCTTCATGTTTTTACTACAAGTGTAGGTTCCAACAAGTGATACCTCCTAGCTAGTTTGAAGTGTTGGATTTCTTTCCTCCAAGACTTGGTATGTCCTCATGGTTCGAGGACAAGACTTATGTTTCCTTATTTCATGTAATAGAGGGTTGTGTCCCTATTGTGTTTTAAGCTTGGGTCTAAGATGGCCATGTGAGACTTAGACTTCCCCTGTACTCTAAGTTTTCCTTTAAATGAAGTTTTGATATTTTGGGTTTAAATGAGTTTTAATTTTGCACTATTTCTATATTGAATGCAATGAAATGCCATGAGGCTTGTATGAGGCTTTTCAGAGTCTTGTATGCCGTGTTGCATCCGGCGCCTAGATTCGGGTCATGACACTGTAGCTTACTGAAGACCCTCCTAGTTTAAAAGCTCCAGTATGTGGATGGTTTTTTTTAAGTTGTGAATACTGTATTGAGTTTCCATGATCTCCTTATGTTATGCATGTTCTAGTTGAATTCTTGTTATATGAGAAAATGAATTTTCATGATTTAGGTTCCTCATGTTGATTTGCATTTAGTATGAGTTTTCTATATGCTTTATGAGTTAAATTGTTGAGCCTACTTAAATGTGTTCTTGAAAGTGTTACATAATGTGCTTAATGATGTTGTGATGAGCATGATATGAGTTGGTGTGTCATGATTGTTGGGCTGCTAGTCTAGAGTCGTTTTTCCCTAAATGTGTTTTAAGTGTGGTTCGTGGATGAATGTTCCTAAGTGGGGGGGTAATGTAACGACTCACAAAATGATAGGTTGAACTAGAGCCTTAACGTTTTAGTTAGTGTAACTTTAGGTTATTGTGTAGGCTATTTTAGAACCTAAGTGGGGCAAACTCGAAGCCTAGGGTGCAAGCAAGGGCCTTAGCTTGAAAGTCTGAGTAAAAGAAGGCTTGTTCTTTGATAGGCTGTCTGGCGATGGGGGTGCTGTATGCCCAAAGGGTTTGGCGAGTGGCCCTTATACCTTTATGCCTTTATGGTCACCTAGTGGGCTGCCTTTTTGGCCTAGCTACTGGACCAAAGGGAAATCCAAATGGTAGCTCGCCAAGCTGATTTGAGAGTCGCCCATTGACCCCCTCCAATCGCCCTATGACCATCCCCTTTAGTGAGCTCATTGGAACATAGGGCGAGCCAAGGGTGTACTTTACAAGTCGCCTAGTGTACTTGGTGAGCCCAAGTGTCCAAAGGGCGAGCTAAGACGGGAAGGTGCTGAAATTTTAAGTTGTAACTTGTAGGGTCCTTAGTCCTTTTCCAAAGTTAAGTCCCTATTATTCTATTCTTTTCCTAGCAACTATATAAACCTTTCAAGACCTAAATCCTCTCATTTAAGTCACTCCATATAGAATAAAAAGAAACCCACCACCTCTCAAAATATTTTTCTCTCTAGAAGTTCCCAAAGAAGAAGAAGAAGAAGTGGGAGCTAGGGTTTTGGATTCAAGGCGTTTCTTCATCTAATTTCTTGGGGAATCTTAGTAAAGGTATGGTGATCTTTCATCTAGGGTTAGCTTTCACCCTAGAGTCAATTTCAAAGAAGTTTTCAAAGTTTTCAAGTTCATGAAAAATCAAGGGTTTTACTCAATCTCCTAGGTTCTTTCTTCAAACGATTTAAAATCATTTCTAATGTCATATAATGATTGTATTGATGTTTAATTGATGACTTATGATGAAAATATTCTATGAACCCATGATTTCTCTCAATTCCCAAATTATACCTTTATGAAGTGGATTTGTTGATTATGAAAGCTTATGATGGTACTATGTCTAAAGTACTTTGGGTTATTGGATTGCATCATCATCTATGCCTTAATTATGGTAAATTGTTGGTGTGTTGATGATTTGAGATTCCTGGCCTTGAAGGCAAGTGGTGGCTAAATGTACATGTTGTAGTAGACCTGTGCTAGAGATGTTGATCCACTTGAAAGGTGGAGGTTTTTACTAATATGAATGTGAATTCAATTAAGTTGAAGTGATCATGTCTTGAAGTTATTTGTGTTGTTATTGAAAGGCTAATTCTCAATGTGACACTCATGTATGTTGATGGTAGAATGTGAAGGGTTTTCTTCTATAGGATGTATATCTTTGAATTGGTAGGCTTTATGCATCCTTTTCTTGTATAAATGAAAGTAAGGTGATGATGTATGTCTTGAATTGTTAGGCTTTATGCATCTTCTTCTCGAATTAATGAAAGTATAGTTGATTGTATGAATATGAATCGATAAGCTATGGCATTCCTTTCATATATGATTAATGAATGTGTCTTGACTTGATGAATATGAATCAACAGGCTATGGCATTCCTTTCATATATGATTAATGAATGTGTCTTGACTTGATGAATATGAATCGATAGGCTATGACATTCCTTTCAAATATGATTAATGAATGTGTCTTGACTTGATGAATATAAATCAATAGGTTATGGCATTCCTTTCATATATGATTAATGAATGTGTCTTGACTTGATCGATATGAATCGATAGGCTTAAGGCATTTCCTTTCATAAATGATCTAATGTAATGAATGCTCTAGAATCGATAGGGCTATGGCATTCCTTTCTTAATGAGTCCATGTACCATGAATCGATGGCTAGTGGCATTCCTTTCATGAGTATAGGAATGTAATGAGGGACCATGAATCGATAGGCTAGTAGCATTCCTTTCATGAGGACCGTAGAGCTATCCTTGAATGTACCATGGATCGATTGGCTTATAGCATTCCTTCCTTGGTAATGATGTATAGAGGATCGATAAGCCTATGGCATTCCTCCCTAGTACACTAATGTAATGTGAATGAATTAATCTATGGGAATGTAAGCTTAACACCTAGTGGATATGGTTAGATGGAAACTCTCTCAATGTTAGATTAGAGTTCCAAGGAATATCTACGTATCCTATAACTATGTGCCCACATAGTATATTAGCCGGCGAATTTCATCCAAGCTAAGGATTCATCCGAGCTAATGTTATTGTTCTACCTTAGGCAAGTGTAACAACTCTTTACGGTGTGGGGCTATATGACACCGGATTCCATGTCTAGCTTGCATGGTCTATGTTGATTAAGCGCTAATTCCCATTATGTGATATGTGCATTATGGTTTATTGAGAGGTTCTATGAAGTGTAGGTGGTAGTATGGATGCCATCTATACATTGCACGAGTAGGCTTTGATAGGGTCATAGTGAGTGCTATAAGTCTTAATGACTAATGTATGAAAGTCCTCTAAATGAAGTAATTGAAGCATGTTGACTCTTAAATGCTTAATGTGATATGCATGCTATGCTTGGGTTATATTATGAGTTATTTTCCGTTGTCATGCCTTATGAAATGTTATGTCTCTTATGTATGGATATTGTGCAAAGGTGAAAAGGAAAGAATGGTAAGTTCACTTTTGGTGACCTTAATGTGGTGCCTTAGTGTGGGTGGTGGTATGGGACGCTATCCATACATTGCACAAGGTATATCATGAGGGTTACTTAAGGTGAAGGCCTAAGGTAAACGTAATGGTTTACATGATGATATTGTCTAAATGTAGTATTATGACTTGAATGATGATTATACTTGTATGGTATGTCTCTTATGCTATTGTACATGATATTTCCAAAAAGTGGAATAATGCATGGTTTCCAACCAAAATGTCCCTTTTAAAGCATGTTTTTGCATGGTCATCATACTTAGTACATTTTTGTGTGCTAACCCATATTTCCCTATTTTTACTACAAGTGTAGGTTTCGGCAAGTGATTGATTCTAGCTAAGATTGAAGTACTTGGATAGAGTTTTCCTCCAAGACTTGGTATGTCCTCATAGATCGAGGACAAGGACTTTTATTGATTCTAGTTCTTTATGTTTTAAGACTATTGTTTAGACTTCGATTGTAAAGGGCCGTGTCCCTATCTTGTTAAAGTTTGTCTAAGATGGCCATGTGAGACTTTAGTATTCCGCTGCTTATTAAATGAGTTTTTTTTATTTTTTGGTTTAAATAAGTTTTTTTTCCACTTTATTTCTATGTATCGAATGTTATTAATGCTAAGAGGCTTGGATAACACCCCTTCGGGGTCGAGTACGCCGTGTTACGACTATGGGGTGCTCTCGGGTCGTGACAAACTTGGTATCAGAGCATAAGATTTTTGAAATGGTTTTAGGGTTGATGTCTCACAAGCCACGTCTAGTATAGTCTTGTTCATCGGTGTGAGTCATGACATATCTATGAGCGAGAGGCTATTGGATGATAGAAAGTTACACTTCTTTCTTCATTCTTCAAGTCGTGCCATATATCTTAACTCCATAATTTCTCTCTCTTATTCCTTATCCGGTGGTCTTGAAGATCTGACTACTTGAAAGGTTTATGTTGCAAGGATCTAGGGAGGAAAAGGTGAGTTTTGATGCTTATTGTGGTTAAGTAACTAGATGAACCTTGTTGTGACAGAATTGATAAGTTATATTGTGATGTAGTCTTTAGCATGAATGGGTTACTATATGGTTTTGTGTGTTGTTGGTAGAAGGTTGTGATGAGTTTGGAGGTAAGTTGAAAGATTTGATGAATGAGGTGTTTTAAAAAAATGTGTTGATGTGTCGAGTGAATAGACTCCTTAAAAAAGGGTATAAGTGTGATTTACCTTGGCTTAGAATCACCTTGGGTTATGAGTGTGAAGGTTTAGTGATGTTTTGCTCCGACCTTAGAATTGAAAGAAGTGATGTTGTAAAGAGTTTGTATAGGCTTACCCCTATAAGGGGTAGATAATGTGTTTAGATGGCAAGGTTGTTGAATATCCTTGATGTTCTTGAGTTAGGTTTGCTTGATATACTCACCATAAGAGGTGTAGTGTGTTTAAGGAGTTTAGACTAGGTGTGGTAGACTCATATTAGACCTTAAGTTTGTTGGTAAGGTTGGTTGTGAGCAAGAGTTGCTTACTGAGGACCTTCTTTGATAGGCTGTCTGGCAATGGAGGTGATGTATGCCCAAAGGGTTTGGCGAGTGGCCCTTATACCTTTATGCCTTTATGGTCGACTAGTGGGCTGCTTTTTTGGCCTAGCTACTGGACCAAAGGGCGATCCAAATGGTAGCTCGCCAAGCTGATTGGAGAGTCACCCATTGACCCCCTCCAATCGCCCTATGACCATCCCCTTTAGTGAGCTCACTTATTACAAAGGGCGAGCCAAGGGTGCACTTTGCAAGTCACCTAGTGTACTTGGTGAGCCCAAGTGTCCAAAGGGCGAGCTAAGACGGGAAGGTGCTGAAATTTTAAGTTGTAACTTGTAGGGTCATTAGTCCTTTTCCAAAGTTAAGTCCCTATTACTCTATTCTTTTCCTAGCAACTATATAAACCTTTTAAGACCATTTTAGACCTAAATCCTCTCATTTAAGTCAATCCATATAGAATCAAAAGAAACCCACCACCTCTAAAATATTTCTCTCTCTAGAAGTTCCCAACGAAGAAGAAGAAGAAGTGGGAGCTAGGGTTTTGAATTCAAGGCGTTTCTTCATCAAATTTCTTGGGGAATCTTAGTATAGGTACGGTGATCTTTCATCTAGGGTTAGCTTTTACCCTAGAGTCAATTTCAAAACAATTTCCAAAGTTTTCAAGTTCATGAAAAATCAAGGGTTTTACCTAAGCTCATGGGTTCCTTCTTCAAATAATTTCAAATGATTTCTAATGGCATATAATGATTGTATTGATGTATAATTGATGACTTATTATGAAAATATTCTATGAACCCATGATTTTTCTCAATTCCTAAATTGTGCCTTTATGAAGTGGGTTTGTTGATTATGAAAGCTTATGATGGTAATATGTCTAAATTGCTTTGGGTAATTGGATTGTATCATCATCTATGCCTTAATTATGGAAAAATTATTGGTGTGTTGATGATTTGAGATTCATGGCCTTGAAGGCAAGTTATGGCAAAATGTACATGGTGTAGTAGACTTGTGCTAGAGATGTTGATCCACTTGAAAGGTGGAGGTGTTTACTCACTAAGAATATGCATGTGAATTCAATTAAGTTGAAGTTATCATGTCTTGAAGAAGGCTAATTCTCAATGTGACTCTCACGTATGTTGATGGTAGAATGTGAAGGGTTTTCTTCTATATGATGTATATCTTGAATCGGTAGGCTTTATGCATCCTTTTCTTGTATAAATGAAAGTAAGGTGATGATGTATGTCTTGAATTGGTAGGCTTTATGCATCCTCTTCTCGAATGAATGACAGTATAGTTGATTGTATGAATATGAATCGATAGGCTATGGCATTCCTTTCATATATGATTAATGAATGTTTCTTGACTTGATGAATATGAATCGATAGGCTATGACATTCCTTTCATATATGATTAATGATTGTGTCTTGAATTGATGAATATGAATGGATAGGCTATGACATTCCCTTTATATATGATCAATGAATGCGTCTTGACTTGATGGATATGAATCGCTAGGCTCAAGGCATTTCTTTTCATAAATGATCTAATGTAATGAAGGCTCTAGAATCGATATGCCTATGGCATTCCTTTCTTAATGAGACAATGTACCATGAATCGATAGGCTAGTGGAATTCCTTTCATGAGTATAAGAATGTAATAAGAGACCATGAATCTATAGGCTAGTGGCATTCCTTTCATGAGGACCATAGATCTATCCTTGAATGTACCATGGATCGATGGGCTTATAATATTCCTTTCTTCGTAATGATGTATCAAGGGTTGATAGTCCTATGTCATTCCTCCCTAGTAAACTAATGTAATGTGAATGAATTAATCTATGGGAATGTAGGCTAAGAACCGAGTGGATATGGTTAGATGGAAACTCTCTCAATGTTAGATTAGAGTTCCAAGGAACATCTTCCTATACCATAACTATGTGCCCACATTGGATATTTGCAAGCGGATTTCATCCAAGCTAAGGATTCATCCGAGCTAATGTTACCGTTCTACCTTAGACAAGTGGAACACCTCTTTACGCTGTGGGGCTATATGACACCGAATTCCATGTCTAGCTTGCATGGTGTATGTCAGTTAAACGCTTATTCCCATCATGTGAGATATGCGTTATGGTTTCTTGAGAGGTTCTATGAAGTGTAGGTGGTAGTATGCGATGCCATCTATACATTGCACGAGTAGGCTTTGATAGGGTCATAGTGAGTTCTCTAAGTCTTAATGACAAATGTATGAAAGTCCTCTAAATGAAGTAGTTGAAGAATGTTGACTCTTAAATGCTTAATGTGATATGCATGCTATACTTGGGTTATATTATGAGTTATTTTCCCTTGTCATGCCTTATGACATGTTATGTCTCTTATGTGTGGATATTATGCAAAGGTGAAAAGGAAAGAATGGTAAGTTCACTTTTGGTGACCTTAATGTGGTGCCTTAGTGTGGGTGGTGGTATGGGACGCTATCCATTTATTGCACAAGGTATAACATGAGGGTTACTTAAGGTGAACGCCTATGTTAAAGGTAATGGTTTACATGATGATATTGTCTAACTGTGGTATTATGACTTGAATGATGATTATACTTGTATTGTATGTCTCTAATGCTATTGTACATGATATTTCCAAAAAGTGGCATAATGCATGGTTTCCAACCAAAATGTCCCTTTTAAAATATGTTTTTGCATGGTCATCATACTTAGTACATTTTTGTGCGTTAACCCATATTTCCCTATTTTTACTACAAGTGTAGGTTCCGGCAAGTGATTGATTCTGACTAAGTTTGAAGTGCTTGGATAGAGTTTTCCTCTAGGACTTGGTATGTCCTCATAGATCGAGGACAAGGACTTTTATTGATTCTGGTTCTTTATGTTTTAAGACTATTGTTTAGACTTCGATTGTAAAGGGCCGTGACCCTATCTTGTTAAAGTTTGTTTAAGATGGCCATGTGAGACTTTAGTATTCAGCTGCTTATTAAATGATTTTTTTTATAGTTTGGTTTAAATAAGTTTTTTTTCCACTTTATTTCTATGTATCGAATGTCATGAATGCTAAGAAGCTTGCATAAGACCCCTTTGAGATCGAGTACGCCGTGTTACGATTAGAGGGTTCTCTCGAGTCGTGATACACAACCTGGTGGACACCAATACAAAGCTACTATACAAGTACAAGTCCCAAAGAAGACAAAATGTACAAACTTGTCTAGAAAATTAAAGACTAGCCAAAACCTAACTACAGAAGAAGCTAGGTTGAACTAGGGCATCATCAGCTCACCCTCAACCTCCGATGATCTCCGCATCTGGACCGAATCACCGTTGATGTCTAGTGCTAGGATTTGCATCAAGAAAATAGTTGTAGAGTGTATTGTGAGTACAAAAATGATGGGTACCCATTAGGTATCATAGGCTGTACGAGATTGGAACGTAAAAGCAATATGAAAATCTAGAAAGTAACAACAACTAGAGGTCATAAAAGTGAAATGATAATGAAAAAACTAACTATATAGAACAAGATTCTGCAGATGTAGAAAATGGTAAAGTAAACAACTAACTATAACCTAACTAGAACTCCATAGACCTAGAAGGTACACTTGTGCACAATTTAATGTAAATAACCCAAGTTGTCACCATCAGATTCCTCGAGTCATAATGATACCTACTAAAATCCACCAGTAGGTAAGTGAGGAGTCGGGACCTTTGACTCATTTGAGGCCTTTTTCCTTATGATTTTTTGGCACTTAAGTAGAAATAAAGTCTAATTATTCATTGATTTGTGTTTTTTAGGTGTTGATGGCTAAAAATGAATTTGATGGAAAAGAGTGGAATAAAGAGAAAAAACTAGCATAAAACCACTCTCTGATATTGCTGCTACGACCCGAGGTTTGCTTTGGCGATAATCAACAAAGGTCAACAAATCACTTAAGTGACCACACGGGCTTCACTTTAGTGAAGGGGCCATAAATCTCAGGGTTCGCTTTTGCGATAGATGTAGTCGCCTTTGCGACATCCGTTTTAGCGAACTTCTTGTCGCTTTGTAACACCTCAAAATCAAGAAGGCTAGGAAAGGGGCCAAGCAGGCTATCACCAGCCCAAAATTGGGCCTTGGGACCCTCCACAGAGCCCTTGACGGTCTATGAAGGTGACCACGACTCATTATGGTGCTCGTGAAGAGCTTCCAAAACTTGACCAAGAAGGTTCCCCTCTCACGAACCCTTAGATGGCCCGTGCTGAGCATCACAGACCGTTAAGGTGGTGATGAAGAAGGTCAGGGCCATAAGGGTTCTCCCCTAGCCACTGTTCAAGGACCACGAATGCCATGACGGCTCGTGGAGTCCTTGATGGGCCATGATGGAGTTGCATCAGTTTCAAGTCAGGGTCTTTCGGATCTTTTTCTAATTATTCTATCCTAATACTATGTCGTTTTACCCTTACCTAGAAGTCCAATATAAGTGTTTTTCACCCGAAATTTCTCCAATTGAAATCATTCTTTCAAATTCTTACAAGAAGAACAAGTTTTCCTCTCCAAAATATTTCTCTTTCTAGAAAGCTTGAAGAAGAAGGAGTCAACCTAGGGTTTCAAGTCAAGCCTCCAATTCCACCATTAAAGGCAAGATTTTGGCATTGAGGTATGATAGTTTTCATCCATGGAGCCCTTTCCTCCATGGAGTTCCCAAATTCTCCAATTTACAAAGTTAGAAATCCCAATTGAGTTAGGGTTTTTCTTTCATGTCATGGGTTCCTTTAAATATTGATTTATTTGATTGGTTTAAGAATTATTATGCGTGGATTGAGTTATATTCCATGATTTTAAGATGAATTCCCATGAACCCATGTTTAACCCGTGTTTTCTAGATATTGATGATTGAAAGTGGGTTTTGAACTATGAAAGGTGAATTATTGAGTTATGCATGTTCTTATGAAATTGATGAGATATGACATAAATGACTTTGAGAATGAAGCATATATATTGTTGTTATGGTTAATTGTTGTGAAAGGATTTCTCACATAATTACCTCATGCATGCATGTGAAAGGTTTTCGCACCTAAAATGAATCAAAGTTAAGGAGCTATTCTAAGAATGAGGCAATCGGCGATTACCCATGTTGTATGATATAGGGACAAAATGCTATTACCCAAGTCCTTAAAAAAGAAAATATAAATAAGACTAATGAACATTTTGTGGGAGTTATGCTTAGCATTGAGTGGACAAGTGACGATTATCCATGTCCCATAAACTATGCGTCAACATAGGATTGTCTAGATAGACATTAGCTACTAGATCTACGTAAGCTAGAAGTTCATGGCCTTACCTTGGCAAGTACGACACCCCTTTTTGGTGTGGGAGACACCAGATCCATGTTAATAGCTTACATGTTCTTACATGTCGGTTAAAGGTAATTCTTCCACACTAATGAATCAAGGTCACTTCATAAGTATCTCACATGTGTTTTAAGACAACGTCTACTCTCATTTACCATGTTTTATGACTATATTTTCTAACTCTTTCATATCATGTTTTAGCTTGGTTATTGCATATTACGGAAATTTCCCTTTATTATGATTTTTACGCTTCATGCATATGTATCTTACTTAGTACATATTTGTACTAACATATCCTCTTGCCTATATTTCCCCAAATGTAGGGACCGACCTTACAAATTCGCAATTTTGTGGCTAGGGATCTCATATAGAAGCTTGAAGATTGGTGAGTCCTCATGTTCCAAGGACCGAGCTTGGTTTCCCTTTTGTCTTTACTTTATGTTTTGGAACTTGATGTACGGGCTATATCCCGATCATTTCTTATGTACTAGATGTCTTTGAGACGATGTTTAGACATCCACTTCTCTTTATAATTACTCTTATATGTTGAAACTGTCTTTTAAATCTCTTATATTCTATTATCATGTATGACAAAGGATAATTGGCTTGTATGGGGCCTCTCTGGGTCTTATACGCCATGAATGAATGCGCATGATATTAGTTGAAATAGATCATTTAAATGTCAATTAGTGTTTCATTCCCTAATCTCCTTAAATCCCTTCCTTGAAAAAATCTTTGGCCCTATCATAAATTGTTACTAAGATCATCTTCTTAGTATAATCTGTAAATTTTCATTTGGATTCAATCTAGTAGCTTGTACTTCTCTATTTTTTCAATTTCCAAATATTATTCCTTTTGGGATTCGACCCGAACCTCATAAGTTGGGTAAGTAGATTGCTAATGACTGCATACTTGTTTAATCATTTTGTAAGTAATTTAAGCGTTACAAAAAATTGCACCACTGCCGAGGAACAATTAGGTGTATTGAATTTATTTAGGATTTATAGTTTATTTGTTTCTATATAAAATGTGAATATTTTGTTTTCATTCTTTTGGTTTATTGCGATGGCTTCTTTTGATAAAGAAATACTTAGAAATTGCAAGCACTATGTTGATGACCCACGATCTTATTGTGAAGAAATGGGTGTGCTGAGTCAAACTTGGCTCATGAACTTGGTCTAAAGGCTTGTGGGTGACTTAATCCAGCACTATGATTAGCCTTACATACCTCATTATGAAGCTATTGGATCAAAAATGTTAGTGGAGACTTCATTTTCTTGAGCCTAAGAGAAAACACTAGCTTTTTGGAGGAAATCATTGATCTTGGAATTGATGCTCGATCTTGAAAAACGAAACTCTTTTATGAAGTTCTTAGAATGTGATAAATTTCAAAAACCATGGATTGAACGCTTCCATTTGCATCTTGAATTTTTGACATGAAAATTTTCAGTTCTTGTTGTAGAAGGGGAATCTTACGTAACACCCCAAAAACTAGTAAGCTAAATTAGAGCTTGTCGTGGGGGTTAGAGTCATCAAAATAACTTCCCGTACTTAAAATGAAGGTTTTAGGGTTAAAACGTCAAGGTACAATCCCCCAAGGACCAACCAAGGGTCCCTGAGGAGGACCCTAAAGACTACCCTCAAACCTGCCCAAAACATTGACCCACGGAGGGACCTACGCCCCGTAGGGTGGTCCACGCTCCGTGGGAGAGGGCCTCGTGGGTAAAGGACAACTTCATGGCTGCAGAACCCAACCCACGCCCCACCAGTATGGGCCGTGGGTCAGTCCACTCCCCATTGGTGGTGGTCGTGGATGGGGCCTGGGGGACTATTTTTAGGTGGCTTAAATTAGGGATAGTTTAGGTAATTCCTACTTTAGTTAGTATTAAGTGATGTCATTTTGTATAGTTTTAATACACATATATAAGCCTTTTTAAGTCATTAACCAACCTATTCACCTCATAAAATCCCTAAACCCAAATCAATAACCAACTTTCCCCAAATATTCTCTCTCTAGAACTCCAAGGAAGAAGAAGAAAGGGGAATCTAGGGTTCAAGAATCAAGCTTTTCTCCTCAATTTAGTGGGAATTCTTCAATAAGGTATGGTAGCTTTTCATCCATGGGAAGCCTTCACCTATGGAGCCTCTTCAAAAGCTCCAAATTTCAAAGTAAGAAATCCCAAAACCTAGGGTTTAACTTCAATCTCATGGATTCCTTTCAAATTCATTTTAAGGATTGCATTATGTTTGTTTATGGATATATTGATGATTTTATATGATTTTAAGTTGAATTGCCCAAGAATCAATGAATTTCCCTATTTTCTTAATTTGGATCTTAAAGTGTGGGTGTTGATTGATGCAAGTTGAATATGATAGAATTATGCTTGTAGTAGTTGATCTATTTGAATTATGTTACCATCCATGTCTAATGTAGACATTCTAGATGTATTGATGGATTATGATCTATGGTCCTTGAAGGGCAATGTATGAGAATTATGCATTATTATGAAGTTTATGTACATGCTTTATGAACACTTGAGAGTAAAGTGATTATGATTACAATGATGTTGTATTGATTGAAATACTATTCTCAGTTGTACACCTATGAATAATGATGACATGTTGTGAAAGGTTTTCTCACAATATGATGATTCTTAGGTTGAAAGGTTATTCTCACCTATTGAATTTATGAGTTATCCTATGAATGATGTTAGATTGAGTGTTGATGCATTCTTCCATAATAATGAACTCAAGTAATGATATGATAAGTACTCCGTGGGGATTAATGCTTAGCACCGAGTGGATATTGATATGAGATAGAAGACCTCACGTGAGTTGAGACGAGGTTTCTAGAAGAAATCTCTTGAGATGGATGCCCATACGTGAGTTGAGGCGGGGTATCTAGTAGCAATCTCCTTGTCCCATAACTATGTGATCGCATAGGTCTTTAGCTAGTGGATCCACCTAAGCTAAGTTAATAGTTCTACCGTAGGAAAGTAGGACACCCTTTTCGGTGTGGGTAACATCGGATTCCATGTTTAGCTCACTTGGTCTATGTCGGTTAAGTCTTACCTCCACAATGAATTATTATGAACTATGGCTTCTCAAGAAGCTCTACTTAGTATGGGTGGGACTATTGGATCTTATTCATGCATTGCACAAGTAGGCTTTGAGAGTAGTTATGATGTGTTCCTTTTATGTATGATGGTTTATGAAAAGAAGTATGCCTAATGTGGATTGTTGCTATGAGTTGCTTTCCTTGATATGACTTATATAAGGTGAATGTGTCTTTGTCTATGTGTATTAATAAAGGATGAGATCAAATAATGGAAAGTATGATTATGGTGGCCTAAAAGTGGTACTTAGTATGGGTGGGATTATAGAATCTTATCCACGCATTGCACAAGTATGACTTAGGGTTACTTATGAGATGGTTCTATTATGCTATGATGATCTAGTTGTTGAATATGCTTATGACTGATGCTTTTACACTAAAGTTCATGATAATTATCAAACTTGGTAAAATGCATGCTTTTCAACTAAAATGTCCTTTTTAGCATGTTTTCATGATTTTATGCATGGTTATCATACTTGGTAAAGTGCATTTTTGAGTTCTTATGAGGAAGATATGCCCATTTGAAGTTGGGTTGTCTAGATAAGGAAAGTCAAAACCGGATTTTAGAAGGGTATTATGGTCTTTTCCATACCCAATTATTTAATTTCATTTTTGGTAATTAAGTTGGGGTCTAAACTGATTTGGTTCAGTTTATGCTTCGTCAAAAAGAGTTAGGGTTTTGAGAGAAGACAAAAGAAGAGGACAAAAGGGGAGAAAAAGCAATGAATCGTCAAGTTCTTGAAGCTAGGCTTGTGGATTTTGTCAAGGGGTGATCCTTACGAGGTATGTGATACTTTCATAACGTTGGGTTCTCACACCCACGTGCCAAACATGATCATTTCAGCGTGAAGTCATCCTAAAAAGATTGGAAGTTTGAATGTTCTTGATGTGTGTTCTTGAATTGATTTCGTTCTTGAATTTGGGTTGACATTGAGGAGTTTCTTGAGGTTATAGTGTTGTTTCATTGAGTTGTTTGAGTTAGATTCTTGTGTACATATACTGGGTATCTGAATCTAAAGAGGAATTGACAAAAAAAATCGAATTTAGGCGAATTGGGGTTAGAAAATGAAGAAGGAACAAGTCGGGCTAATCTGGGTACCAAGTCTGTGTCGCGGACAAGTTTCTCAGGATTGGTAAGAATTTCTCTGCATCGCTGAGTGGTCACGCACCCTTCAGCCTTAAAATTTATTTTGCGACCAAATAATTAAATGCATCTTCGCTTCGCGAACTTGCTTCCAGACAGTGATTTCTTGATTATTTCTCATGTTTAACTATCTAAAAACACTCCTAAACATCATGAGATATTTCCTATCACAAATCACAATCCTTGAATCCATAAATTTAAATTCAAGGAAAGTTAAGAGTCAAGTCAAGAAAAGTTCTTAGAGTCTTCCAAAATTCTTTCACAAACGTTTTATCTTTGTTTCAAGACTTAAGTTTTGAGTTTTGTAAAGTGTATAGATTGAAGTTCATTTCTTCAAAAGAGTATATCGGGACTATGTATTCCCAAAGAGTAAAATGTTTTCACATTTAAAAAAGAAAGGAAACTGAGATTTCCAAAAGAGCCTTTGAGCTAGTTTTTCAGTAAAGAGTAAACGCTTTCACAATTAAGCAAGAGAGAAGACTTTGATTTCCAAGAGAGCCTTTGAGCTATGTTTTGAGCAGTTATCTCAAACCACACATAAGAGCTAGTATCATATGTTGGGAGTAGTATTGAGCACCGATATAGAGGAGAGTTCAGAAAACTCCTATCCCCCATAAACCATGTAGCCATCATGGGTAGAAAAGGGTCATACTTTTTAGATGATTTCTTAATGCATTTTAGCATAGACTAGTGGATCCACTTAGTATTCTGGATCTATACCCTCGGCAAGGTATATGATGGCCCTGGTAACGTGAGGCAGAACATTGTATCATCACAGTAGTTCTTAAGTGATGGTTTGTTGGTTAGAGAAACTCCCCCAACAGTATTTTGTATTTTTATACATATCCAAAGTTTATATTGTATCTTTGCATACATATAGAGTTACTATTGTATTTCTAAATACACAGAGTTTTCTATCCATGTTTTAAAATATTTTCTTTACATTGCATTCATTTTATTGCTTTATATTGAAATGAGTTAAGTTGAGTTGAGTTGAGCCCAGGTATGTTCTTTCAGTTCCTTTCAAGCTTATGTCATGTTTTAGAATTCCCCTCGCATGCTCGTACATTCAATGTACTGATGCCATTTGTCCTCCATCGTTGTTATGATGCAGATACAGTAACTAAGATCAGCATCCAGCACTTCGTTGATACAATTGAGCATTCAGAGTCCTGTGGTGAGCCTCTTTGCTTTCTAGAGGATCCATATTTACATTGCTTTAGTAGTTTTTAGTTGTTAGGATGTTCGGGGGTCTTGTCCCAACACCCCTCACAATTTTAGAGGCTTCATAGACAATAGTTGATGTTAGTTCTTCAGTCTTTCCATTTATGTTTTGATGATTGAGACTTGAGTGTCATTTTGGCTAGTGAATGTTCTTTATACATTCTAAGTTATTTATTGAGCAGTTCAGTTTACTCTTTAAAGTAATTATATCATGAGTAAGTCTTTCGCTGAGTAGTAAGCTATGCCAAGGGTTCGCTTGGGGCCAACAATGGTTCATGAGTGTTAGTCCCGCCCAGGGTGTAGGTTCGGGGTATGACAATAGTTCTCTATAGATGTAAATGTTTTATTAGATCTCTATGCTACTTTTAGACCTTTATGATATCTTTGGAAAGAAGTGGTTGCAATTGGTTAGGCCTCAGGTGATTTTAGAACCCGGTAAGGTTATTATGAGATTTTGGTTATGCTTTGGGATTTCTTGAAAGAATTGGTACTTGAGGTTTTAGTAGGGGGCTTCCTCCCAAGGGGGAGATGGTATGCTTAGATAGAAAGAATGTTGAGAGTCCCGATATCCTCATCTCTCTTCTTCTATTCCTATTCTAGCTTAAGACAAAAAGTTTGTATTTGCTTGTTTTATGTTTTGGAGTCATGTGTGTTTTAGAAATTTCCATGATCTTCTTATGTTATGAATGTTCTTGAGAAGTTCATGATTAGTAAGAAAATGAGCTTTCATTATTTATGTGTTTTGTTGTGAATTTAGTATGAGTTGCCTATATGTTTCATGAGATGAATTGTCAAACATGCTTTAGTGTGCTTTTGAGAGTAATTGTATAATTGGCTTCATGTTATTATGTCGAGCATGCTTTTAGTGGAGAAGGTAGTTACTCCTTTGAATATGTGAAATGTTGATGTTTTCATTCATAATGGGTTGTTAGATGTAGTTCCTACTTCCTTATGTTGCATTGTTTATGCTTGATATGGAGTTGATGTTTCCTCCTATGAATTGTGCATTATTTTTTATGTTTTATGCATGATGGGCTGCTAGTCTTGAGTCTTTAATTTCGTAAGGTGTCTAGATCGCCATTCGAGGACGAATGTTCCCATGGGGGAGATAATGTAACACCCCAGAAACTAGTAGGCTAAACTAGAGCTTGTCGTGGGGCTTAGAGTCGCAAAAATAACTTCCCGTACTTAAAATGAAGAGTATAGGGTTAAAACATAATGGTACGACCCCCCAAGGACCAGCCAAGGGTCCTTGAGGAGGACCCTAAAGTCTACCCTCAAACCTGCCCAAAACAGTGACCTACGGAGGGACCTACACCCTGTAGGGTGGTCCACGCTCCATGGGAGAGGGCCTCGTGGGTCAAGGACAACTTCATGGATATAGACCCCAACCTACGCCCCAGTAGTATGGGCCGTGGGTCAGTCCACGCCCTGTTGGTAGTGGTCATGGATAGATCCTAGGGGACTGTTTTTAGGCAACTTAAATTAAGGGTAGTTTAGGTGATTCCTATTTTAGTTAATATTAAATGAGGTCATTTTATATAGATTTAATACACCTATCTAAGTTTTTTTAAGTCATTAACCAACCCATTCACCTCATAAAATCCCAAAACCCAAATCAATAACCAACTTTCCCCAAATATTCTCTCTCTATAACTCCAAGGAACAAGAAGAAGAAGAAAGTGGAATCTAGGGTTGAAGAATCAAGCTTTTCTTCTCAAATTCGTGGGAATTCTTCAATACGGTATGGTATCTTTTCATCCATAGGTAGCCTTCACCCATGGAGCCCCTTTAAAACCCCCAAATTTCAAAGTAAGAAATCTCAAAAGCTAGGGTTTGACTTCAATCTCATGAATTCCTTTCAAATTCATTTTTAAGGATTGAATTATGTTTTATGGATATATTGATGATTTTATATGATTTTAACTTGAATTACCCAAGAATCCATTAAGTCCCCTATTTTCCCAATTAGGATCTTAAAGTTCGGCTGTTGATTGATGCAAGTGGAGTATAATAGAATTATGCTTGGAGTAATTGATCTATTTGAATTATGTTATCATCCATACCTAATGTAGTAATTCTAGATGTGTTGATGGATTATGATCTATGGTCCTTGAAGGGCAATGTACTATAATTATGCATGATTATGAAGTTTATGTACATTCTTTATGAACACTTGAGAGTAAAGTGATTATGATTGTAATGATGTTGTATTGATTGAAAGGTTATTCTCAGTTGTAAACATATGAATGATGATGACATGTTGTGAAAGGTTTTCTCACAATATGATGATTCTTAGGTTGAAAGGCTAATCTCACCTATTGAATCTATGAGCTATCCTATGAATGATGTTGGATTGAGTGTTGATGCATTCTTCCATAATAATGAACTAAAGAAATGATATGATAAGTACTCCGTTAGGATTAATGCTTAGCACCGAGCGAATATTGATATGAGATGGAAGCCCTCATGTGGGTTGAGGAGGGGTTTCTAGAAGCAATCTCTTGAGATAGATGCCCATACGTGAGTTGAGGCGGGGTATCTAGTAGCAGTCTCCTTGTTCCATAACTATGTGCCCGCATAGGTCTTTAGCTAGTGGTTCCACCTAAGATAAGTTAATGGCTCTACCTTAGGCAAGTAGGACACCCTTTTCAGTGTGGGTAACACCGAATTCCATGTTTAGCTAGCTCACATGGTCTATGTCGGTTAAGGCTTACCCCCACAATGAATGATTATGAACTATGGCTCCTCAAGAAGCTCTACTTAGTGTGGGTCGGAGTATGGGATCTCATTCATGCATTGCACAAGTAGGCTTTGAGAGTAGTTATGGTGTGTTCCATTTATCTATGATGGTCTATGAAAAGAAGTATGCCTAATGTGGATTGTTGCTATGAGTTTCTTTCCTTGATATGACTTATTTAAGGTGAATACTTCCTTGTCTATGCGTATTAATTAAGGATGAGATTAAAGAATGGTAAGTATGATTATGGTCGCCTAAAAGTGGTACTTAGTATGGGTGGGATTATGGGATCTTATCTGTACATTGCACAGGTATGACTTAGGGTTACTTATGAGATGATTGTATTATGTTGTGATGATCTATATGTTGAATATGCTTATGACTTATGCTTTTACACTAGTTCATGATGATTCTCAAACTTGGTAAAGTGCATGCTTTTCAACTAAAAATTCCTTTTTAGAATGTTTTCATGATTTTATGCATGGCTATCATACTTAGTGCATTTTTTTACTAATCCATATTTTCCTACATTTTCCACAAGTGTAGGGTCCGGTTCTTGAGGCGATCTTCTTTTGGTTCAAGCTTGGATTGACTTTTCTTCTAGCTTGTGGTGAGTCCTCATGATTCGATGACGGATGAGTCATTTGTAGTTTCTTTCTAGTATTCATTTTCGGATTATGTTGAAAGGGTTGTGACCCTATTCCTATTCAAGTATTGTAATAGATGGCTATAATGAGACAAGTCTAGACTTTCGCTTGCTTTTAAAAAAGACTTCAATTGTATGGATAAAGTTTTAAAATTTTCGCATCATTTGTTTTATCTTATATTATTATATGCTAAGGGGCTTGTATGAGACCTGTCGTGGTTTAGTACACCTTGTTACATCTAGGTGGGTACCCCTGGGTCGTTACATCCTAGGTGATTTTTGAGTACATTTTTGGAGATTTGAATGTTTAGATTGATCATTATGAGATGAAAACTAAATATTTGAATGATATACTCCTTCAAAAATCCCAAAAATGACTTATAATAGGGCTAAAAAGCTCAGGAAATGACCAAAATAAACTTGAAACACGTGCACAAAGATTCTGAAAAAATCGCAGAAAGCCTTATAGAAGGTTGTATGGTTCGTGGAACATTCCACCACCCGTAGTGTCGTCCATGGAACTTTGATTGCCTGATAGGGCTTCACTAAACTGGGCGTAACTCCTTACTCTAAACTCCAAATAATACAAATTCGGTCGTGCTGGAAAGAAGACTAGCAATTCTTTAATTTTGTAGGTTATAGGCTATCTAACACATCATATTCTAAGATATGGTCTTTTGAAGTAGACCCAAATAAACTCTTATATCGAAACTCAATCAGTAAGCGAAAGCTTTCATCTCAACCTTAATTCATCTCCAAATTTATTCTCACTCTAAAGAATTGACCTTAAAACCTATGCACAATCTAAAAATTACCTGATACAACCAGATACACAAATAAAGAATGATTCGGTCTTAGCTTAGAAATTTTTGAAGTACTTACTATGACCTTGTTGATGTTGACAATGAGGCAAACAAGGAAAAGGCAAGGGAAGAAGGGATTATTTTTCGTGAGACACTTGCATGATGACCATATGCCATAATGGATCACCTCAAACCTTTAGGTTGAGTCATCAAAATTCACTGTCAAGGTCAAGAGATGGCTTAGATAATGACTAATATGGAAATATTACTAAACACATGATGGGCACCTGACCAAAAAGTGTTAATGACATTGGATCACATGATGCATCATCACTTAAACAAGAGACTACTTATCCCTCATTTGATTAAGATATAAGATACTTAGAAAATCAAAGGTTGGGTTCTCAATCGGGGTACCAAGGTGCACATCATGGTCCTTGGTGAATTTGGGAGGAGAATAGAGATTTGAGAGATCGAGGCAGTCCATGGAGAGACATAGAAGAGAAGTGGGGCCGGTGAGATTGTGCAAGAGTAGATTAAATCTACAATCATCGAAGTTCAAATTTGTATATGTCTAAATAAAAATATGATCTCCCCACAACCAAGAAAGTGTTGGTGACCCGACTAGGTTAAAGTTCGAGGAGATTATGAACCGAGTTCTCAAAAGGGTAAGTCTATGAATAATGGACTCAAGAGTGACGTATCAAGCTCAACCCTAACTCTGAGCACCCACTCTTCTTCAATCAAGAACTTGGAGAACCAAATGAATCATCTCTCGGCCCAAATGAATCATCTCTCGGTACACTTCGTAGTGACTCTTCCAAATCTGAATAATAATGGCCATTTTTTTCAATAATTAGTAAGAGTGTCAAGGTGCTTAATAATGAAAAGGTTGTTCCGAGAATATGGAAAGGGAGAAAGTTTATGATGGGTTGAGGCCTACTGAACTCATTAAATATTTTGTTGATTAGGACTTAGCGAATGAGGAGAAAGTGAATGTTGATGAACAAAAGGACGACCAAGATCCTTATGTGGTGATTTACGTTGAGGAAACCAGAGGGGATAAATTCAGTAAGCGTGATATACCCAAGTGTCCTGTTTCGTATCCTCAAAGGCCGTTGAAGAAAAAAGAGGACAACCAATTCAAAAGGTGTATTGATTTATTCAACAAGTTGTCCGTCAACATACCATTGGTTGATGCACTTTTGCAAATGCCATGGTATTTTAAGTTTACGAAAGATCTGTTGAATAAAAAGATAGCAGTTGATGGGGGTATATGTTTGGAAAATGGAATCATCCATCAAGTTACTTCCCCTTACTCACCTCAATCTAATGGGATTGCAGAAACGAAAAACTAAAGTTTGAAGGAAATGATGAATGTCTTACTTATAAGTTCAGGTTTACTACAAAATATGTGGGAAAAAGCTATCCTTACAATGAATTGAATACTTAATAGAGCGTCCCACAACAAGACACATGTTATTCTATATGAGAAATGGAAAGGAAGAAAACTCTACTTGAAATACTGCAAAAGTATGGGGTGTCTAGCAAAATTCCAAGTTCATATACCTATAAAAGGGTAAAAATAGGACCTAAGACTATGAACTATGTTTTCATTGGATATTCCACAAACACTAGGGCATGTTGATTTTTGGTTCATAAGTCTAAACATCTAAATATTCATGACATTGCGGTAATTGAATCATTTATCCATATAAAACTAGACTCGAGTTGTCTAGTAAAGGGTCTAGATGACCTCAGGAAAAACCAAAGGAGAATGTACCTAATAAAGAGTGTCCAAGTCATAGTAAATGTCAAAAGACATCTACTTTCTTTAGATCTGACTTTGCAACATTCTTTCTTGAATTTGAGCCTTAAATATTCAAGGAAGTTATGTTATCTACAGACACATCCATATTCAAGGAAGCTATGTCAATAGTGAGATTGATTCAATCTTAAGCAACCATACTTGGGAGTTGGTTGATCTACCTCATGGAAACAAACATTTGGGTTTTAAAATATATTTTCAAAAGGAAAATGAATGTTAGTGGAAATATTGACAAAAATACAAAGTGAGACATGTCGTCGAAGTCTTTAGACAGAAACATGGTCTTGCTTATTTTGACACATACTCAGTAGTAACTAGGATTACATCTATCGGATGCTAATTACCCTAGCTGCAGTATATGGCCTTGAAATGGAAACTTTCTTAGATGGAGAATTGGAGGAAGAAATTTACATGGAATAGCCCGAGGGCTTTGTGGTTCCTGGTAAAGAAAAAGTGTGCAAGCTCATTAAGTAACTTTGTGGACTAACACAAGCACCCAAACAATGACATGAAAAGTTTGATAAAATCATTTATGTGAGGCCAAAAATGCATATTTTTAATCCTTATTTGCCTCGCATTTATTATTTATATTTTTTCTTTTTGAGTATAGATTTTATGAATTGGGCTAAATAGTATATTTTATCTGTAGGATTAAATTGGTGTGAATATGAAGAAATTTCGAGCGAAAAAGAATTAATGATGAAAGGTTGAAGAAGAAAATCAAGCAAACACCTTAATGAATAAAATTATATAAATTAATATATATGTTGGTCAAAGTAAATTGGATTTGGAATTGGAAATTTCTCCCGTGGTATCATATCAAGAAGGGTAGGAAATTGAGGCGGTTACCAACTGTTCATGCAGAATCCGTTTGGGTTTTGGTTGATCAGTTTGTTTTGGAATCAATTATTTTTTAGGGTTTTCTATCTCTATAAATAGTCCATATAAATAATTATTGGGGGACACGGAGATATACGAGAACATACTTTGTAGAGAAAACTCATTATATTTTATAGGGTTCTTTACTTCCTTCTCGTAGGCATTAGTATCTAAATGACCCTTATTATAGGGTTGTGGCTACGAGATGATTTTATATTATTAATTTTGATGGATTGATATTGGTTATCATTTGAATTACTCCTTTGTTCTTAATTTAGTATTTCGTTATTGGCCACCATTGAAATAAACTTATTGTCCAAATTGAACTTAGGAGAGGATTATGAGGATAGAACGTGGGTCAAAAGGAGTACGATCTTCTCTAGAAGAAGGATTTATTTGTATATAGGATAGGGATATGCCTATAGACCTTGCTTGGTTACTAGACAAGATGAAAATATAATGATCGGTAATTGGTTCAGTCTATCCCTTCTCAATGATGTAGTTAGACTGGCGATTATGGTAGGCGATTAGAGGTTGGGAGATCATGATCATACATTTAACCCTGTAATCAGTTATTCCTTAATGTCGATGTTTAGAAAGAGCACAAAAGTGACAATGTTGTAAATGATGAAGCTTTGGAGTTTAGGCATCGTGAAGCTAATTCAAATCACTTTTCTATATTATGATTCGATGACGACATGAAATTCGAGTCATTTGAATTAATGGAATAGTGTGTAGATGAGGAACAAGACTCCTACATCCGAAAGTTTTCTAGTCCCGAAGATAAACCGACATTCCTCACAAAAGGGCCAAGAAGTGCAAGATGCGACATCTATTACTTGGTTCTTTTATCTTTATACCACCGCCTATTGCACGAAACAGAAAAATTGATGCACGGTTAGGGGAGCAATTCATAAGTTCAAAGTGGAAAGAAAAGTGGTGAACTTAATTAGTTTGTGTCACGACGTTAAATCAGGCTCTTATTAGGAGGCAACCCAATTTATAGTGTAGCTTTTTTTAATGTCATGTTTTCATGTTGTTTTGCAGATAAGGGGAAGTCTGAGTACTCAAGGATTTGAACTGAAGGATCACGTTCGAGCTTAAGTGTGGGGTGCATATGACCCTTGATGACAATTAAGAGAACATGCGACTAGCTAAAGCCTAAAGGCCTCAAAGAGTTTTCCTAACCCTTATTTTTAAAGTTTTAGTTGATGTTTTTAGGGACATAGCATCTTAAAGTGTGGGGTGGGTATTCTTCCACATATATTGGTTAGGGTGAAGTGTGCTTTTGAGTTGTTTAATATTGATTTTAATAAGAAGAACTATTTTTTCTAAACAGTATAGTTCGTATCCAGGCCGTGTCGGAGACATGAGTATGAATTTTTTTTTTTGTAAAAAAAAGTTTTTATTTGTTAGTAGAAGCACACTTACTCCAACCCAAAATAATTTCTTTCTTTTACTCTTAGCTTATGTATTGAATTGTTGCACTTGGATAGTGTCATGTTTTAAGTGTGGGGTGAGTGAATGAATTCCCAATTTTTAGAGTTTTAGTGAGCCTATTTTTTAGGATGGGTTCCCTGGCTTCTTTTCGGTTCTTTTCCTGTGGATAGTCCCTTTGAACCGATTATCTTCTATTTTTTTAGGTTGTAATTTTTTTATAATTATTTTATGAAGAGAAAAGAAAAGACCGTTTTGAGTTGTGTGATACTTGCTATTTAGGCCTAGTTTTGAGTAGAATTTTCTTGTTAATGCTTGATTACTAGTGAAATTGCAAACTCTTAGACACCTAGGCTCATAGTTGTGACTTTGTATATAACTTATTTTATTATGAACTTTGTTATGACCCTATCTCTCTTAGAAGTGGAATTGATCCATCTTGATTGATACTTGTGCCATGTGTTGTAAGAATTTTTTTATTCCATACTTTGCATCTTAGTCTAGAACTTGCCCTGCATGTTATTGAAGCGAAATAAAAAGTGTTGCTTTATTTAGGGGATGATAATAGAGTTTCTTTGATCTCTTGTAAATGTTAGCCTTTTCAGATATCATACCACTAGTAGGCCCTTTGAGCCTGTAGCCTTTTGTTGGTAACAATATTTTTACCTCGACTCTTTTGTTGAATCCCTAATGTTTGCACATTGTTTCCTTGAGCACTGTAGCATAGACTTATTGTAATTGTTAAATTAGAAGAAAAAGAGATGGTTTAGTGAAAAAGGTAATGAATGATAGATACAAAGTGATTAAAAATCAATTTTTGAAAGAATGTGACAAAAGAAAGAAGAGAAAAACAAAAAAATGAGAAAAAAATAATATGATTGAAGCATTCTTGAGATGATAAGAATTACTTGTGAAATAGTTGTTGAAGAGCGCACTGAAAATAAATAGAAGAAAATAATGAGTGATAAAATCTTAAAGTGCAAAGTGTTTAAGGAAGTGTAAGTCACTATTATATAGTTTTCCTACCCGTCCCCTAGCCTACATTACAACCCATTAAAGTCCTATTTGATTATATTTAAGCATGCTTAATTAGTGGAGATGTACATAATGGGCAAGCCTATGGTTCCTTGTGCATACATGTGAACTTTCTTTGTGAGTGTGAGAGTGTTCTTTGATGCTAAGTCCTTAATTTATATTCAATCTTTTGATTTGAGTGTGTGGACAATTTCTTCTTGTGAGGGCACTTGTTTCATGATAGGTGGGTTATTTTATTAGCTTTCTTTGATAAGAATAGGTGAACAAACTTAAATTTGATGAGTTTAGAGTCTTTTCTTGATGTTAGGAGGATAGAGATTTGTTGATTATTAGTAGATCTTGCATAATGATAGAAAAGTGTACTTGATGTTTCGAAATTTGTCTATTACCTAATTATTTGTATTCATGATTTTTTGGATGAGTTTAATGTTTACTTGAGGACGATCAAAAGTTTAAATGTGACGTGTCGATGTGAGGCCAAAAATACATCTTTTTAATCATTATTTGTCTCATATTTATTATTTGTATTTGTCCTTTTTGAACATGTATTTTATGAATTGTACTAAATAATATATTTTATTTGTAGGATTAAATTGGTGTGAAGATGAAGAAGCTTGGAGCTAAACAAATTAAAGATGGAAAGTTGAAGAAGGAATTCAAGCAGAAAGTATTGGATTAAATTTTATAAAATAACATATATGTTGGTTGAAGTAAAATTGGAGTTGGAATTGGAAAATTTTCACGTGACATCATATCAAGAAGGGTAGGAAATTGAGGGGGTTACCAACTGTTCACGCAGAATCCGTTTGAGTTTTGATTTTTCAATTTGTTTTGGACTCAATTATTTTTTAGGTTCTTCTATCTCTATAAATAGTTCATAGAAATAATTACAGGGGGACACGGGGATATACAAAAACATACTTTGTAGAGAAAAGTCATTATACTTTATAGGGTTTTTTTCTTCTTTTTCTTTTCTTAGGCATTTGTAGGAAAAAAACTCTTATTCTAGGGCTATAGCTACATGATGATTGTACATTATTAATTTTGATGGATTGATATTGGTTATCGTTTGAATAACTCTTTTATTCTTAATTTAGCATTTCGTGATTGGACACCACTGAAATAAACTTATTTTCTGAATTGAACTCGGGAGATGAATAGGAGGATAGAACGAGAGACAAAAGGAGCATGATATTCTCTAGAAGTAAGGTTGATTTGTATCTAGGATAGAGATATACCCAGAGACCTTGCTTGGTTAATAGACATGATGAAAACATAATGCTCAGCATTGGTTTAGTCTATCCCCATTCAATGATGTAGTAAGTTACAAATTTGCCGTAGACGATTAGTTGTCTGGAGACCATGACCATACATTTAACCCTGTAATCAGTGATTTGATAACAAACTGATATCAATTAGATGAGATATTATGCATGAGAAGTAGGTTGCAAACCTGGAATTTCCCCAATCATAGTAAGGTAATCTTATTATTTAATTCTTTCATTCTTTTATTTATAAATCAAATTCTTTTGGCACTCTGAAATAAATAATTAGACTAAACTAATTTAGTAAAAATAATTATTCAACAAGACATTTGGGTTCGATAATCTGGCTCTTTTAAGGCCACTATATTAATTGTGCAACCTCATATACTTGCGTGTGTGCATTCGTATGTAACAACCATATTGACAAATGAATTTAAGATTAATGAATGTTATAAATGTATTTACATTAAAGACACTCCAAATCGAGTGGTCCTTGTACCTATATGTGGATGATATGATGATAATGAGTGACAATATTGCTAATATAAATACTAGTAAGCATATGCTTTCTAGTAAGTTTGATATGATAGATTTAGGAGTTGTTGATTTGATATTGGGAATTCAGATTCATAAAACTCCTCACGATCTAGCATTGTCTCAATATCATTATATATGAAAGATATTTGAAAAATTCAAGTACTTAAACTTCAAAAGTACAAAAACATCAATTGATGTGTACATTGATCTCACTAAGAACAAAGGTGAAAGTCAGTCTCAATTGAATTATGCCAGAGTGTTTGAAAGTTTGATGTATGCCATGAATTGTACATGACCAGACATAGTTTTGCCATAATTAAACTAAATCGATACACAATTAAGCCGAACCAAAATCATTGGATGATAATGAAGTGAGTTTTATGATACTTAGATGACACTCAAAACTTTGGTTTGCATTACAACAATTATCTAAAAGTTGTTGAAGGATATAGTGATGCAAATTAGATTACTGGGTCAACTAAAACTAACTCCACGAGTGGATATTTTTTCACCATTGGTGGAGGAGTCATATCTTGGAAATCAACCAGACAAACATGTATAGCTTCCTCTACAATGGAGTTTGAGTTCATAGCCTTAGACAAGACTGCCAAACAAGCTGAATGGCTCAACATATTCTTAGAAGATATTTCATTTTGGCCCAAATCAATGGCACTTTGTGATATTCAAGCAGCAATAGTAAGAGATGGGAGCATTATGTATGGTACTTTTTGTCATATATAACAAAGACACGAATTTGTTAGACAACTATTCTCTAGTGAAATTATTACAATTGACTCTGTAAAGTCAAAGGATAATGTGTCGGATCCAATTACAAAAGGCCTAACTAGAGAGAGAGTTGATAGACCATTAAAGGGAATGAGACTATTGCCGAGAAGGACAAGTCATTGTGATGGTAACTCTACCTAAAAGACTAGAGATCTCAAGACCTAGATTCAGGGAAATCGAACAAAAACAAAGTCATTGATGACAGTTCAATATTGTCAAAATTATTTTATGATTTAGTCTCATGATGAGATAATGTTCATAAACAAGGATAAACGCATTGGAATTTTTAATAGTTTATATGCTTGATATAGGGTATATAAAAATGGTGGATTATCACGACCCGAGTCTAGGCCCTGGATACGACACGGCGTACTCGATCCCGAAGGGGTCTAATACAAGCCTCATAGCATTCATTCATCGCATTGCTATTAGAAATTGTACGGAATTAAAACTTTTTATTTAAAAACCCATACTATTCAAAACATACTAAACATTTAAAACATTGCAGCGGAAGTCTACTTGTCTCACATAGCCATCTTAATACAATCTTAGAAAACCAACATAAGTAGGGTCATGACCCTTTACGCTTGAAAAGTCTAGAAAGAGTCTAATACGAAGAAGTAGAACAAAATATGAAGCTTCTAAAACATCTCCCCGAATGATGAGGACATACCACTAGAGCTATCAAAATGGGTTGGCCCAACCCTAACGGGCTAGAGAGTTAAATGGGTTGGAACGGGTTGACCCTTTTAATTAAAGGGCCGGTAAAATAACAGCCCAACCCTAAGAGGGCCACGGGTTGGCCCTTCAACCAAAAAATGGGCAACATTGTCCTCTTAGAAAGAGTACGAACGTTGATGTCTTATGAACACGACATCAATACATACAGAAATTCATTCATGAATTACACATTCTTCAGTGAATATTTACAAAACAAAAACACAATAGCCAAGATACAACATTCATAAGATTCATTTGAGCAAAAAAACATTGCATAATCACTATTTTCATAAACAAGACAATAAATGAGAAGTGGAAAATTAGGCATAAAAACAAAAGTAGAAGATGTCAAGGATTCATAGTTATAATAGAGTAATAAGCTTTGGCTAATAAGAAAATTTATTGGACTAATGGCCCTAAAATGTAAAAGATACGTAAAGAAGTTAGACTTGATTTTATATATATATTTGAAAAATCTTTATTGACAAAATCTTAACAAATAAAACACTACTTAAAATATATATAATAAATATTTTTAAAATTCACAGCCCACGGGCAGGCCTCTGAGGCTTGCGGGTTAGGCCTACGAGGCTAGCTAGCGGGCCAAATGAGGCTGGGCTAAAAAGCCTCGTTTCTAAATGGGCTGAAAAAACGTAGCCCAACCCTATTTAATTCAAGGGTTGGGTTGGGTCAGACTATTGGGCCAAGCCCATTTTGACGGCTCTACATACCACTCTAACTTGGGAGTCTTAATCCAAGTCTTCACTAGAACTAGCAAGTCACTTGCCGGAATCTACACTGGTAGACATAGAGGAAAATATGGAGTTAGTACACAAAAATGTACTAATTATGATGACCATGCAAAATCATGTTAAAACAAACATTTTGGTTTGGAAACCATGCAAGTTACCAATTTCATGATATTCCATGAACATAAGAATAAGAGGCATCAAATACAAGTACTACCAACAACCAAGTCATTATCATCACAATTCCACCAAAGGTAAACTTACCCTTCTCCTTGAAACGACCCCAAAATGTCCGAAAATGGGCTTCGGAAACATCTATAATTATAATTTCCATATATCTCAAAATCCGTGCATGATTTGAGAAATTTGACTTCATATTCTTATTCAGGGGGTCAAATTGAGTGGGAAATGGGTCTAACCCAAATTTTAGAGCAACCGTATCAAAATTCGAAAATTGCAAAAAATGTGATTTTCAGGGTCAGCTTTAAAGGGGCATATCTCTTAGCACACAAGGAACTGGAAGGGCCGTTACCTATTAAATTAAACCTCTATCAGTTAGCTTTCCAATGCACTTGGTTTCACCTCATTCCGAGTTAGGATGAGAGAGTTATGACCATTTTCGTAAAACCTGTCGAAGCAGATTTGCAAATTCTAGTGAGCTAAGTTACTGTAGCGGGCTGGAGACGTTTTTTTTTTTATAAAAAGAGGATATGTCCCATACTTAGTCATTTTTCTTAACTCCAAAAAAACACTCTCTAAGACCTCTCCAAATTCCACCAAGATCCTCAACCAAATTCAAACATCTCCAGCTCTAATTCCGGATTCAAGACTCAATCTCAAGCTTCAATTCTCCATTCCA
>JAJOOD010020772.1:0-12243 GCA_029582525.1 Solanum tacnaense | reverse complement strand
TTAATTACTTGAATTATGTTATTATTCATGCCTAAATTGTAGTAATTATAGGTGTGTTTGTGAATTATGAATCATGGTCCTTGAAGGGCAAATTGTGATGATTGTTGTATAGTCATGATGCGTATGTACACACTTTGTGATTTAAATGAAAGCAATGTGATTATGACTATAATAAAATCATGATATTGTTGAGTGTCTATTATCAATTATACACTTGTGAATGATGATGACATGTTGTGAAGGGTTTCTTCAATGTAATAGTACACCTTGAATTGTTAGGTTTAAGGCATCCTCTTAATGTGTAATTCAAACTGATCTTGATTTGGTATACCTTGAATTGGTAGTCTTAGGGCATCCTCTTCTTGTGCAACTAAAGTGTCTTGATTTGATGAACTTTGAATTGGTAGGCCAAGTGGCATCCCTTTCATAAATGATAAATGAAGTATTATAATGATGTATCCTGGATTGGTAGGCTAAATGGCACCCTTCCATGAATGACAATGATGAACCTTGAATCGGTAGTCTTATGGCACCCTTTCATGAGTATTCAATGAGCTATCCTAATAATCTACCTTGAATTGGTAGACCTAATGGTGGTAGCCCTATCATATGTTTAATAATGTACCTTGAATCGGTAGACCTAATAGTAGTAGCCCTTTCATGTGTGTAATAATGTACTTTGGGTCGGTAGACCGAATGGTAGCCTTCTCAAGTATAATAACGTTAATGAGAATGAACTACTCTATATGGAATTTAAAGCTTAGCACCGAGTGGATAATGTAAAGTGGAAGCTTTCCCCATGTTAGGCCGGGTTTCTATGAACACCTTTCTTATCCCATAACTATGTGCCCTCATAGGTTATAGCTAGTGGATCCACCTAAGCTAAACTACCGATTCTACCTTACGCAAGTAGACCAACCCTTTACGGTGTGGGACAGACACCACATTCCATGGTTTGATCACATGGTCTATATCGGTTAGGGCATATTCCCATCATGTGAGTTATGTGCTAAGGTTACTCAATAGGTTCTATGAAGTGTGGGTGGTAGTATTGGATGTCATCCATGCATGGTACGAGTAGGCTTTGATAGTGGCTATGGTGTGTTTCTTGAATGTCATAATGTCTAATGAAAGAATGTGCTTATAATGATGCTAATGAGAATGTTGGCTTAAAGGCTAAATGTAAAGATGAATGCCTAACTTGGATTGTTATTATGAGTTGCTTTCCTTGTCATGACTTATTGAATATGAATGATCCCTTGTCTATGAGTAGTAACTAAAGATGAGGATGAAGAATTGTAAGTATGTTATGGTGGTCTCAAAGTTGTACTTAGTATGAATGGTATTATGGGATGCCATTCATAAATTGCACAAGTGTAACATAGGGTTACTTAAGATGATGGTTTTATTATGTTATAATGAGTTATATGTTGAATATGCTTGTATCTTATGCTTATATACTAAAGTTCGTCATATTTCTCAAACTTGACATATATCATGGTTTTCAACTAAAATGTCCTTCTTAGCATGGTATTTGCTTCGCTATCATACTTAGTGTATTTTTGTGCTAACCCATATTTCTTTTACATTTTTCACAAAGTGTAGGTTCCGGATCTTAAGGTGATTTCTAAGGTTCAAAGCTTGGATTGACTATTCTCTAAGCCTGTGGTGAATTCTCAAGATTCGAGGACATATGAGAGTCTTTCGTAGTTTCTTTCATGTCATTTTACGTTTCGGACTATGTTGAAGGGATGTGACCCTATTATTGATTCAAAGTTGTAATAGATGGCCATGTGAGACAAATTTAGATTTCTTCTATTTTTAAATAAAGACTTCGATTGTATGGATAAATGTTTTCGAATTATGTACCATTTTCTTATGTCTTATGTTATGAATGCTATGAGGGTTGTATGAGGCACTTCAGAGTCTTGTACGCCGTGTTACGTTCGGGGTGTAGCCTCGGCTAGGGACAAACTTGGTATCAGAGCAGAAGATGTTGGGATGGTTTTTAGGATGATGTCTCACAAGCAACGTCTAGTAGAGTCTTGTTCATGAGTATGAAGCGCACCACATTTATGAATGAGAGGCTATAAGATGTTAGGAAACTAAACTTCTTTCATTATTCTTAAGTCGTGCCATGGAGTTTAACTCTACAAGTCCATCTTCATATATGTATTTTGTGTCTTAAGGATATGAATACACGAAGGGCTAACACAAGAAGAATGGAGGGAAACAATTTCAATGAAGAATCTCTTCAAGGGAGTCGAGCTCCTCAAGTGAACCAAGCTCCTCAAGGAAATCAAGCTCCAATTAACCCTCCGACTATGTCGGATGAGGAAGTTAGGTTGGCTCTTCTAATGATGGCTCATGCCATGACTACTAATGCCCAAGCTATGACGGCCCAAGCCAATTGGGATGGTGGGACTCAAGTGAAACCTAATCTGAGCACTACCGCTTTTAGGATGAGGGATTTCGAGAGGATGAACCCTCCGGTGTTTCTTTGTTCCAAGGTGGGAGAGGATTCCAATTTTTTTTTTGATGAGGTGTATTAGGTAGTTGATGCTATGGGGGTGACCTTGATAGAAAAAGCGGAGCTAGCCGCTTACCAATTGAAGGATGTAGCTCAAGTTTGATTTACTAAATAGTAGAAGAACAGGCCGGTAGGAGCGGGTCCTATAAATTGAGAGGTGTTTAAGAAAGCATTCATTGATAGGTTATTTCCCCGTGAGAAGAGAGAAACTAAGGTGGAATAATTTATAAACCTTAGGCAAGGTAGCATGAGTGTCCAAGACTTTTCTTTGAAATTTACCCTTTTGTGTAAGTATGCTACGTCTATGATTGCGGAGACGAGGGATGAGATGAGTAAATTTGTGACGGGTGTGTCTGACCTTGCTCAGAAAGAATGTCGTACAACAATGCTCAATGAGGACATGCATATTTCTAGGCTTATGGTGTTTGCTCAACAAATTGAGGAGTCTAAACTTAAGAGAAAGAATAGAGAGATGAGGAGAGTTAGGTCCGATGAACAGGGTCAACCAAGGTTCGAAAAGAGATCTTCCAACCAAGATTCTTCAAGCACTCCTAAGGTTAACTAAGAGAAAGGTAGTGGGTCTCCATTTTCTACATACTAGCACCAATTGTGGAAAGAAGCACCATGGGAAGTGCCTAGCTGTACCAATAGGTGTTATGGTTGTGGAAAGAATGATCATCAAGGGAAATATTACCCTACACTTTTGGCAAAAGGAAGAGGTGCTAAACAGGCTTCTCTTAGTGGCCCGGATCGTAATGCTCCAAGGTATGGTCGTTTCTATGGACTACGGTCTAGAGAGGACAAAGGAGCCCTTCCGGATGAAGGCACCGGTAAGTTGATATTTACTTATGGATGTAAATATTTTATTAAGTTTCCTATGTTATTGTTCATGTTAGCCTTAGTATGGGTTTACTCCCACGGGGGAGATTGTATGCTTGGAAAGCAAGGTTGTTGAGAGTTCTGATGGCCTTATCTCTTTTGTCTATTCCTATTCAAGCGTGGGACAAAGAGTTCCTTGTGACTTGTTTCTTGTTTTAGAGTGAAGTGTGATTATGTGTTTCCTTGGTCTCCTTATGATATGCACGTTCTTGTATAATTCACGTTTAATGAGAAAATGGGTTTTTTTATGATTTTCATTTCTCATGTTGATGTGCATTTAGTATGAGTTGCCTATATGCTTCATTAGATGAATTGTTGATCATGCTTAAATGTGCTTTTGAGAGTAATAATAAAATTTGCTTCATGGTGTTATGATGAGCTTGCTTTGTGTTGGAGAAGGTAATTCCTCCGATGAAATGAAAAATGTTGAAGTTTTCATGCATAATTGGTTGTTAGATGTAGTTCCTACTTCCTTGTGCTGCATTTGGTGTAGTGAGATGGAGTTGATGTTTCCTCCTTTAAAATGTGCATTATTTTGATGTTGCATGCATGATGGGCTTCTAGTCTTGAGTCTTTAATTTCCAAGAGGTATTTAGGAGTGTCATTCAAGGACGAATGTTCCCAAGGAGGAGATAATGTCATGACTCGGAAAACTAGTAGGTGAAACTAGAGCCTTATGTGAGATATTTTGAGTTTGATGTGGGGTATGATGTTGTAAAATGGTTTCTCGAGCTTAGGTTGAGGCGTTAAAGGTCAAGGTACAACCCCCCAAGGACCAACCAAGGGTCCTTGAGGAGGACCCTAAAGCTTAAACCCGAAGACCCCAAAAGCTGCCAAAAAGATTCCAAAGAGGGCCACCTACGGATTGCACCTACGGCCACTAGGTGGACCCACGCCCCATACGTGGGGGTCGTGGATCAGGCCCTCATGATGTTGGCTCCAGTCACCCACCTGCGGACCTGCAGGATGGGGAGAAGACCTACCTATAGTCCGTAGGTCATGGGCGTAGGTGGGGACCTGAGTTGCTGCCAAGTTTCGGCCAGGTGAGGGGCATATTGGTAAATTGCTAGGTTAGTTATTATGAGGTGAGGTAGTTTAATATAAATTATTTAGACCTATTTAAGGGTTTTCAAACTATTAATTTACCCTTACAGTTCATAAATACAAACTACCCCAAATCATAACCACCGTTACCCCCAAAGTTTTCTCCCAAGAACTCTATTGAAGAAGGTCAAGTTAGAGCTTTAAGAAGGGAGCTTTATCTCACGATTTTTCTAGGATTTATTCAACTAAGGTATGGTAGTCTTGATTCATGGAAAGATTTCTTCCATGAAGCCCTCAAACGTTCAATATCAAAGTTGGAAATTCTCCAAAACCTAGGGTTTTCATTCTAAATCATGGATTCTTTCTCAAAATGTTTTCAATGGTTTAATTATCATATATCATGATTGAATTTCTGTATTATGGTGGTTTTAAGATATATATCCCATGGATCCATGAATTCCCCATAACCGTAATTTATGACTATGTGATGTGGGTGAATGGTAGTAAGATGAATACTATGCAATTATTCCTATAGTAGTTTAATTACTTGAATTATCTTATTATTCATGCCTAAATTTTAGTAATTATAGGTGTGTTTGTGAATTATGCATCATGGTCCTTGAAGGGCAAATTAAGAAGATTGTTGTATAGTCATTATGCCTATGTACACAGTTTGTGATTTCAAAGAAAGTAATGTGATTATGAGTATAATGAAATAATGATATTGTTGAAAAGCTATTCTCAATTATACACTTGTGAATGATGATGACATGTTGTGCATGGTTTCTTCAATGTAATAGTACACTTTGAATTGTTAGGTTTAGGGCATCCTCTTCATGTGTAATTCTAAGTGATCTTGATTTGTTATACCTTGATTTGGTAGTCTTAAGGCATCCTCTTCTTGTGCAACTAAAGTATCTTGATTTGATGAACTTTGAATTGGTAGGCCAAGTGACATCCCTTTCATAAATGATAAATGAAGTATTATAATGATGTATCTTGGATTGGTAGGCTAAATGGCACCCTTCCATGAATGACAATGATGAACCTTGAATCGGTAGTCTTATAGCACCCTTTCATGAGTATTCAATGAGCTATCCTAATAATCTACCTTGAATCGGTAGACCTAATGGTGGTAGCCCTTTCGTGTGTTTAATAATGTACCTTGAATCGGTAGACCTAATGGTAATAGTCCTTTCATTTGTGTAATAATGTACTTTGGGTCGGTGGACCGAATGGTAGCCTCCTCAAGTATAATAATGTTAATGAGAATGAACTACTCTATCAGAATTTAAAGCTTAGCACCGAGTGGATATTGTATGGTGGATGCTCACCCCATGTTAGGCCATTTTTCTATGGACACCTTCCTTATCCCATAACTATGTTCCTTCATAGTTTATAGCTAGTGGATCCACCTAAGCTAAATTACCGGTTCTACCTTAGTCAAGTAGACCAACCCTTTACGGTGTGGGACAAACACTGGATTCCATGGTTTGTTCACATGGTCTATGTCGGTTAGGGCTTATTCCCATCATGTGAGTTATGTGGTATAGTTACTCAATAGGTTTTATGAAATGTGGGTGATAGTATGGGATGATATCCGTGCATTACACGAGTAGGCTTCGAGAGTGGCTATTGTGTATTTCTCGAATGTCATAATGTTTAATGAAATGAATGTGCTTATAATGATGCTAATGAGAATGTTGATTTAAAGGCTAAATGTAAATATGAATGCTTAACTTGGATTGTTAGTATTAGTTTCTTTCCTTATCATGACTTATTGAATATGAATGTTCCCTTGTCTATGAGTATTAACTAAATAAGTTATGGTGGCCTCAAAGTGGTACTTAGTATGAATGGTATTAAGGGATGCCATTCATACATTGCACAAGTATAACTTAGGGTTACTTAAGATGATGGTTTTATTATGTTTTAATGAGTTACATGTTGAATATGCTTGTATCTTATGCTTATATACTAAAGTTTATAATGTTTTTCAAACTTGACATATAGCATGGTTTTCAACTAAAATGTCCTTTTTAGCATGGTTTTTGCATGGCTATCATACTTAGTGCATCTTTGTGGTAACTCATACTTCTTCTACATTTTTCACAAAGTTTAGGTTTCGGATCTTAAGGTGATTTATAAGGTTCAAAGCTTGGATTGACTATTCTCTAAACTTGTGGTGAGTCCTCAAGATTCAAGGACATATGATAGTCTTTTGTAGCTTTTTTCATGTCCTTTTACATTTCAGACTATGTTGAATGGCTGCGACTCTATTATTGATTCAAAGTTTTAGTAGATGGCCATGTGAAACAAAGTTAGACTTCCGCTGGTTTTAAATAAAGACTTCGAATGTATGGTTAAATTTTTTTAAATTTTGTACCATTTTATTATGTCTTATGTTATGAATACTATGAGGCTTGTATGAGGCTCTTCGGAGTCTTGTACGACGTGTTACGTTCGGGGTGTAGGCTCGAATTGTGACACCGGCTAAGGTTTGGTGGGCTGTTGTTTGTGCACACTTATGGCCTATAACAAATGATAATACCTTGTCACCACCCCTCGCTTCACTGATTTCTGGCCTCATGGTTGGTTACCTAGTCAATGTAGGTCGTATCATCGCCACAAAAATGTGGGATAGAGCACTGAATTTGAGAGCAGGGTTACCATTTCCCTGTCTAATAGGGAAGTTATGTCTGCAAGCCAATATTCCTCCCAATACAGATAAACTGAGGCATACAAGTTCACCGCGACATAAAAAATCAAAGATATTTCCAATCATCTCTTTGGCGCCAAAGCTGCATCCGTGGGACCACTAGCAGTCGTACCACATATACCAGTTGACATGACACGATCTGAGGGTAGTAGTGCATAGGGTGCAGCTTTTCACCCAAATGCCAGTACAACTCCACCACCAGCTTCTGCCTCCCAAGCTACTGGTACCTTCGTTACTATACCTACTATGATCTTTGAGAGATTTATTACAGATCAGCAGTAGACTATGTCCACAATCGACCAGATTGTACTGAAAATACATCAGGTAGTTTAGCGTGATGGGTTAGCTGCGGAGAAGCGGGTGAAGAATCAGATGCGAAAAGAGCTTTAAGTCCTAAAAGACAGGATGAATGGTCTGGAGGTCCATGTACAACATCAATTATAGGCTGCATGTACGGTAAATGCTGAGGAGTTGAAGGCAAAGTTTTCCGAGATAAGAGCTGAGATTGCAAAACTTGCTGAGAAGTCGGTCAATGTGCCCCCTTCGATTGTGACCTCTATGAATATATGTGGTTAGATTGATGAAGGCTATAGGTAAGTTCACCTTTGGTAACCTTACGGTGATACATTGCACCAAGTATTCCCTAAGGGTTGATTGAGGAAAGGAGTTAAGATAAAGAGGAAGGTAATGTATTGTATTCATCGAATGTGCCTAAAATGTTATAAGTGGCTCTATGTGCTATTATGAATGGTTTTCATGTGTATGATGATGTAAGTGGTTTATATTGTGCCTATTGTACTAAATGTTCTTGAAGTTTCTCTAAAAAGGCATGATGCATGGTTTCCAACTAAATGTCCCTTTTAAAAGCATGTTTTGCATGATTATCATACTTAGTGTATTCTTGTACTAAAACCATTCTTTTTCATCTTTTTACACTAGGTGGTGGTGGCTAAAGGGCCTTTCCTAGAAGTGATGAGCTTGGCTTACTATTCCCAAGTTAGGGTGTGTCCTTAAAGATTCAAGGACCTTTATGTTAAAGAGTTTCCTTAAGTTCAATGTACTAGATAGTAGTTTCTTTTGTATTGTAAGGGCTATGTCCCTCTTGTGTTGTAGTCGTGTTTTAAGATGGATACCTTGAGAGGTAGTACTCTGATTTTGTATTAAAGGTTTAAATGAGGTGACTTTTTAAGTCTTGCGTTATATTATAAAAAAGTTTTAAATTCTCCGCTATTTTTCTATGATAAATGCTATTACAAATGCTAAAGGCTTGTATAAGACCTCTGAGAGGTCGAATACACCAGTAACATCTAGGGGGTGCTCTCGGGTCGTTACAAACATTGTATTAGAGCATAAGGTTATGAAAATGGACTTAGGATTCAATGTCTCATGAGCCACGTCTAGTAGAGTCTTGTTCATCGATGTGAGTCGAGATAGATCTATGACCTAGAGGCTATAGGACGATAGAAGTTTCACTTTCTTCATTACTATTTTGTCGTGCCGCAGAGCTTTAGTCCATATGACCTCTCTCTCCTATTTTCCCTTGTCTGGTGGTCTTCTAGATGTGATTACTTGGAAGGGGTGATGTTTCAAGGATCGAGGGAAGAAAAGGTGAGTTTTAATGCTTATTATGATGTGGTGACTATATGAGTATATATGAAGGTATATTTGTAAATCGTATAGTGATGCCAATCATGGCTATGTGTGACCTATGAGGTTGGAAGCATTACATTGAAAATGTTGTATGGTGGTGTAGTTCTCGTATGATAAGAGTCGTTATGGTAAGAATGAAATCCTTTTTAGGATGATGAGTTGCTTTATGGTGATGGGAAATAATAGTAGAAAGTCATGGTGTAGATTTGAGGAGTTTTGAAGGAATGTGGTAACTAGTGTGAGTTGAAAGTTGCCCTTTTTTTTATGAGTGATGTTTCATGGTAGTCCTTGTGTGAATCGGAGTTCTTTTGTAGGCTTGCCCTAAAAGTGCTAAAAAGGGCTTTGTTCCATGAGTTGGGATATTGTTTTTCTCTAAGGTTAACTTGGAGAGTTGCCTGTACCTCTTAGTTCATAGGAAAGACAAGTGAATAGATGTTGACCAACTTTAAAGAGGATAGTTGTCTTGTATGGTTGATCTTAACTATGGTCATTCAAAGAGGGTATTTAGATAATACCAAGGCATAGTTGAGGGGAAAGTTACACCAAAGGTAATGATAAGGGTATGATGTGATAAAGAGTTGATTAAGCTCACCCCAAGTGGGGCATAATATGCCTAGATGGTAAGGTTTAGAGTGCCCTTACTATTTCTACATTGAACTTTCTTGAGTTCTCCATGTTGAGAACCACTTTGGGAGATAGATATGAAGTGGAGTGGTATAGATACTTTTTTTTTTTGGATTCTTGAAATCCTCACCTAAGGGAGTATAGTGAAGATTTAGTGGAGAATGGTTCCTACCTTAGAGATGAAGGAGATAATGATTAAAGGAGTTTGCATAACTTGATCCCAAGAGGGGGACATTTTGCTTAATTGGTAAGTGATAGTTCTCTTGGTTACTTTAATGTGCTCTTAGATGGGTTTACCCTAAGTGGGGGATGATGAGTGAGTAGTAAGGTTGTTGATATCCTTATCTTTTCCTTATATTCTTATTCAAGCTTGAGACCAAAGAGTTCCTAGTAGCTTGTTCATGTTTTGGAGTCTTGCATATGATTATGAGTTGCATGATCTCCGTATGTTTTGCATGTCCTAGAACACACTATGTTATGCATGTTTTGAAGGATTCTTATTACATAAAAAATGGAATTTTTGTAATAAAATACATATTTCTCATGTCAATATGCATCTTTATATGGTGAATGCTTTCTTGACTTCATGAGGAAGAGAGTATGAGTATGCTTAGGTTAGAAGTTGAGAATTTCTCCTTAAATGAATTGACCTTTGTGTAATGCTTGCTTATGAGTTTATGATGCCATGTGTGTATGTTGTGACTAGGAGAAGGTAGTCCCTCCTTGAACATAACTAAACATGGTAATTCGATGTCTGTTCTTGAAAGTATGATGATTAAATAATAAGATTAGTAGATGATCTATAATCCTCATGTTAGGGTGCAACTAGTATGAATTGTTTAATTACATAATGAGTGGAAATGTTGATCATGTCTATGTGTGCATTTGAAAGCCATTGCATATTGGACCCTATGATGATAAAAAAGGGATAAATATCAGGTCATGATTAGGAGAAGGTAGTTCCTCCTATGAACATGAGAAAGGCCTATGTGGTCGATGCATTACGAGTCGGTGAATATAGTTTCTACTTGTTTGTGTTGCATGAGTTGATTTGAAGTGCATTCTTAAATGATTTCTTATGATAAAGTTGAATAATGTTCTTTAATGAAATAGTTGCATGCTGTATTTCTTTGGTGTTTGAAATGAGAAGGATGATTTGGAGAAGGAAGTTCCTCCAATGAAATGGGAAATAATAAAGTAGATGCATAAGGAGTTGGAAGATGTGTTGCTACTTTCTTGAATTGCACAAAGTTGTTTTGAGCCTTTTATGTGGAGTTGATATTCCGCCTTGATGTGTGCTCTTGTGTTGATGTTGTATGTTGTGTATTGTGAGCTGCTAGTTGGGTCATTGAGTCCTCGGAAGTGTTTTAAGTATCATTCGAGGACGAATGTTCCTAAGTGGGGATATTGTAACAGACCTCAAAATGAAGTAGGATAAAGTAGAGCCTCACATGGGTTTTATGCATTAATAACTTGTTAAAATAATGAAGAATAGCCTTTTTAGTCAGTTTTAAAGAGTTTGGAAGTCAAACGTCAAGGGACGACCAGGACGTTCAGAAACTAGTCTTTTGCGTGTTGGTGTCTTTTAGTATGTTCATGTTTTTATGTTTTGTTTGGAGTCTGAAATTAGTGGAGGTGACCCTAATGTCTCAATAAAAATTTTTAGGGTTAAACCGTCCGGGTACGACTCCCCGGGACCACCTTAAGTGTTCCCGAGGAGGACCCCAACCCTTGGCCAAACAAGCTGCCAAGACAACTTGAAAATGCTCATAGAGGGAGCATGTCCGCGTTGCGGACTAGCTCCACCATAGGCCAAATTTTTGGTCCGCGTCGCGGACTCAACCGTCTCGAAATATAATTACCAGAAACATGTGAGAACACCTCTGCGTCGCGTAATTGTTCCCCGATGAAATCTGCAAAAATAAAACTCAAATTTGACTTGTTTAAAAGGTCCATGAAACGACCTCAAAAATGCCCGAAAATGTGCTTCGGAAACACCTATAATTGTAATTTCCTTATATCTCAAAATCCGTGCATGATTTTGGAAATTCGACTTCATATTCTTATTCAGGGGGTCAAATTGAGTGGGAAATGGGTCTAACCCGAATTTTAGAGCAACCGTATCAAAATTCAAAAATCGCAAATAATGCGATATGGAGGGTCAACTTTAAAGGGGAATATCTCTTAGCACACAAGGAACTGGAAGGGCCACCAACTATTAAATTAAAGCTCTTTGAGTTAGCTTTCCAACGCACTTGGTTTCACCTCATTCCGAGTTAGGATGAGGGAGTTATGACCATTTTCGTAAAACCTGTCTGTGCAGAATTGCAATTTCCAGAGAGCTTTTTTTTAGCGGGTTGGGGACGTTTTTTATAAATGTCCCATACTTAGTCATTTTTTTAACTTCAAAAACACTCTCTAAGACCTCTCCAAAATTCCACCAAGATCTTCAACCAAATTCAAACATCTCAAGCTCTAATTCCGGATTCAAGACTCAATCTCAAGCTTCAATTCTCCATTCCAATCTTCATCAAGGATTCAACAAAGTTGAGGTATGTGGGTTTGATTGTGGAAACCTTCCTTTCCACAAGTCCAACCATTTATCCTCTATTTTTACTTCAAGTTTATGGGTCCTTATGGTTATTTATGAACTCTTGAAGTATGGAATTACTACTACACACCCTATTATGGTCTATTTTGCATATTATCATGAAATGGAATTATTATGTGATGTTTATGGTTTTTATGCTTCCATGATCAAATTATGAAGGTTGATTTATATATATGTATGTTGTTG